>JACEFZ010013530.1:205000-262500 GCA_014155875.1 Cepaea nemoralis
CGGAACCATCCTGCCGGATACTGCTTTGCTTCTGTAGACCTCTGGTAATCCCATTTCATGAACATGAGAAATAGACACCGGTGGTATGAACAGTTACTTATGGACCGGATTCACTCTACACAATGTCCGTTCCTAATGTTCTCTAACCAACTGCACAAGTTCTTTTCTAGTGTTTACACAGTTAGTAAAGTTAAGTGTTAGTCGACAGATCATCCTCGTTGCACATCGAACCATTCAGTCCGCAAGTGCTAATTACTAATGTTAATTGTTACTGTACTAACACTATTACTCTTAACCGGTTCTCGGTTCGTTACCACTGTTTAATGCTGTATGGTGCAACTGTAATCTTCACTATGTTGGGTGAATCAACCTCCCTCTAGCTTTTAATCACGTCTGTAAGCAATCTTTATTGATTGCCGAACTGGTGTTCTTCCGACTGGGATTTTCTTCCTTCCCAAAACTTTATTGAGCTTCCTTGGATCTGGTAGGGAACCTAGGATAGAAACAACACACCTGGTGATAGTACTAGTTCCTGATTCTTTCGGCTGAGTGTAAGCCTATCACCTTGCTAATGATCGTTAGCTAACTAGACTTAGTCATAGAGCAGATTAGCTACCCACCTAGAGTCGAATCAGGTTATGACAAAGAAAAAATCAGCAAACAGAATGTGGAACCCCTCCCACAAGGGACACCTACGGGAAATCCCAATTATCCCTCATTACTCAATTCTCAACTAGTAAAGCTTATCAACACTTCACTAATCTATTCTAGCTAACAGAGTCAAGTATCACTTCCCTACTCTAGCTAGTTTCCACTAACAGTGCTAATCATCACACTATAGTTTAACAAGGCTACTGCCTAAAGTAATTATAACGAATATATTATAATAGGTTATACCTTAAATGGCACCACTGCAGTCCTATCAATCATATCTACATCTGCCATTATAGGCACGTGTAAAATTAAGTCACTAATTAACACACGGTAGATATTATTTCCACTAGGCGCTGCCGTGCCCTGGCACTCTGACTAAAGCATAATTTCAAGTCCTCCCTAGCTGGTCCCAACTAGAGTTTATATGGCAAACTACCAAAGTTGTCCACGTGACTTTATCCTCTTCTCCCCCACACAGGTGTTATTTGGACATATCAACCATTTGCAAGGATCTATTTTTCCGGGCTTAAATCCTGTCAAAGTTGTCAGTAATTGTTAAGATTCTCAAAACAAGCCAGCGAATTTTATGACGACTTCCAACAAACAGTTGCAAATAACCCCGTCAAACTCTTCATGTTCCGGAAACCAAGAATTGACATATGTACTGTTTTCTCCCTACTAAGTACTTCCGTTTTTACATCTGCCATTGTGATCTCACGGCTTCCATCTGCATTCAAATGTTGACAAACTTGTCAATCTTCTGTTCCGTGGTGACAATATATGTGATTCTAACTGGTAATGAACTGCCAACTCGGTGTATCCCTTCCTTCTCACTCAACACCAATGTGTAGATGGGCTGACCCCACTGCTTCCATTTACATTCAAATGTGACAAACTAATCAAGGCGATGCCAGGACCTGTCACCATCAACACCGACCGTTCCAAATCCGTTATAGATTACACGTGCAGCTACAAATATTGTCCTGAGATTTTGACATCCGCGGTGTTTTTCCAGTTAGTAAAATAATGGTGCTGAAAATACACGCCAAGCAAACGTCGGGAATATTTATCTGTTTAACTCATGGCAATCTCGCGACATAGGCCCCCTCTTAAGAGAGTAGTCCATCTCACTCTCCTCCACCATGAGTTAAATCCAGATAATTCATTCCTCTTCTTCAGGAGCTGGGTGTCTTGACAAGAAATCCGCTCCAACATTTTCCTTCCAGGAATGTACTCTACTGTGAAATTATAACGGTTGAAGTAACAACGACCACCGCATCAAAACGTGCGTTGAGCTTCTGAGAAGTAGCCAGAACATCAGGGGCTGATGATCCGACTGGACCCGAAACTTAAACTCCATACAAATATGGCTGAAATTTTTGCACTGGCCCATACGAGGGACATGCATTCTCTCTCGACGGTTGAATAATTCCTCTCCGCCGGTAGAAGTTTCTTACTTGCGTATGCTACAGGTTTCAAAACCGAAGCATCGTCTTTCTTCCTGTAACAAAGCGGGCTCCAATTCCAATCGCACTCGCATCTGTTCTCACACAAAATTGTTTGGAAAGGTCAGGGAGCTGTAATACAGGTTTGCTGACCAAGGCCTCCTTTAAACTGAGCTATAGGCATTCTCACATTCTGGTGTCGCAAGATGATTTGATCCGGTAATCCCTTTTTCAAGGTTTCGGTCAACGGAGCTCCCAGTTCAGTGAAATGTGGGATAAATTTGTGGTAGAACCCCACACAACAGAGAGAAAAGATCGCACATCCTTCTTCGTTTTTGGGCCTTGGTGCATTTCTGATTTTCTCCAGGTTCTTCTCTTCTGGAACAATGTGTCCTGGAGTGATGGGTGTGACCTAGAATTCCAGAGTCTGGTAACCAATCATGCACTTGGTTGGACGAGCAGTAAGCCCTGCTTCCTTGAGCCTATTAAACACTCTCTCCAGGGATTGTAAGTGGTCATCCAGGCTGCTCACTGGAAAATCAGAATATCATCATGAATGAGATGATGGACGGATCCTGTTAAGCGGATCTAGTAAAGTCCTCATCATGCGTGTAAACACACCAGGTGCATTTGCTGAGCGTCCAAAAGGGCATGACCTTGAATTCGTAGTGTCCACTGGGTGTACTGAAAGCTAACAGTGGTCGAATCTCCGGTTTGACTGGTATCTGATAGTACACCCGACTCGAGATCCACCTTTGACAAAAGTACCGAGCCTTATGGAGCCTAGCGAATAACTGAGTTGGATTCGGCAAAGGTTCCACCTGAAACTGTGTATGACTGTTCAGCAGTCGGTAATCTATACACAACCTGTGTTCTCCACTTGGTTTGCGTAACAAAACTACCCCCGCATTGTATGGGGATGTGGATGGTGCAATCACGTCATCCTCCAGCAGTTTTTTTATTTCCTACTCCAGGGGCCTTTTCTTTAGAGAATGGCACTGGGTAACCTTTTGGCGAACAGCTCCTGTGTGGTCAAAGTCATCTCGAACTCCACCAACCCTCGTTCGTCCTGGTTTATCAGTCCAGTATCTCCTTATGAGACTTGAGAACCTGGGTTATCCTTTCCCTCTCCTGGGAGGTCAGATCAGGGTTCACTTGTACATCCCTATCAGGTTTCTGGTGTACTAAGGGATATTCCCTGCCCTCGCTGGTTCCCACTTCTGTCTCCAACTGCAACGCCATTGCCATGAGGTGAGCTGCCTTGTCTCCGGGTCTCTCTTCGGTATTTCCGCAAGAGATTGATATGGAAAATCTTCGACTTTCCCCGCGGATCCGGATCTGATAGTTGGTTCTGGATATCACCCTTTCCACGGGAAATGGTCCTTGCCAACCTATCTCCAGTTTGTTGTTTCCCGTTGGGAGTAGCAACAAGACTTTATCTCCCACCTCTAGAGATCTTTCTTTAGACCTACGGTTGTAGTAAGCCGCATGTCTTTTCCTGGCCTTTTTCAAGTTTTGATTTGCCAGAGTCCATCCCTTGTGGAGTTTTTCTTTCAGTTCCTCCACGTATTTGTAGGATGAGATCACTTCTTCTGACGTCCCTCTTCAGTCCAACTCCTCAACATGGCTTCCCAACGGTCCTTTGATTGGACGACCAAACAGCAACGTAGCGGGTGGTAAGTCCTGTTGAGCCATGAGGAACTTCCCGATAGGCCAAAAAAGTGCTGCTGGGATAGTATCATCCCACCTATCAGGTTTTTCCTGCGCTAATTTCCTGAGCATTGTCATCAACGTGCCGTTGAAAAACGCTCCACTTGTCCATTGGCTTGAGGGTGGTAAGGGCTGGTATGTATGTGGTTAGAGTGAAACACCCTAAACTACCTCCTCCATGAGTTTTCCACAAAACTGAGATTCCATTGTCCCGTCAGAATTTGAATCCGGAAAGCCTAATCTGGTAAAGGCCTCCATCAGTGCGTCCGCCACTCTTTTCGAGTCAATCGTGGTCAACGGTATAGCCTCACCCCACATTGTACAGCAATCCACCATTGTGAGTATATACATGTTCCTCTTCCTAGTCCTGGGAAGTGGACCCACGATATCGATGGCTACCCTCTCGAAAGGAGAGTTCATGATGGGCATCTCACCCAACATCACCGGTGCTGTCCAGTGTTTCGGTGCCACCCTCTGGCACTCAGGGCATGACTTCACATACCGACGCACATCATCTGTCATTCCTGGCCAATAGTAGTGGCAGGAAATCCGCTGCATGGTGGCGGCAATACCCATGTGTCCACTAAAGGAGATGGTATGCCCCATATGAAGAATCTGGGACCGATGAGCTTTTGGGACGACCAACTGACCGTATAGGTTGTCATCCCCTTCCTGCTCTCACTGTAGAGTATCCTATTCTTCATGTAGTACTGCCCCCGTCCTGGTGGATCAGCACTTTTCGGCAGCTTTTGTAGCAAGGACGTAAAGTATCATCCTCACTCTGGGCAGTTCGTAGCTCCCCCGGCATTGGGTTAGTCACAATTGCGTCTGCCTCTTCCGTTTTCGCCTGAGAGCGAGTCTGCATTGCTCCCATATGAATAGGCTCCCTGGGCATTCCCAGAAAGACATACCGGCAACCTAGGATGACTGGAAAAATGGGATCGGTCAATACAGCGGCCTTGATGGTGCCGGTGACGTACCTTGACCGAATCTCCACATTAGCAATGGGCAACTTCATGGTTACAGCACTCTTCTGTGCAGGCTGTATATCCAATGTTTCACCTGTGAATTGTTCTGGATGTACTAGATCCGCAGAAATCACGGCCGCCCCGTCCAGTCCTGTGTCGTATAAACACTCCACTTGACGACCGTTAACCTCTACCAATTCCACTACAGGTGGTTTCTCCTGGTCTGGAGTCTCTTCCTCGGCCTCGACCTGTTCGGTGGGCTCCACCTTAGGTTTTCCTGAGCACACGACGAATTGAGTGTCTCCTGACTTTCCCTGCAGTCAATAGCATTGTGCGTGTTTGACTTGCATTCGTTGCACCATTTCCCTGTCCTAGATTTTCTATTGTCGGACTTGAATGAGCTCTCCTGGTGGCGAGCTTCCTTGTTGACCTTGGCATTTTCCGTGACAGACCTCCTTGGAAGTCACTTGACATGCTGCAAAATGAGGGTTCTTAGCCTCGATTTGCAGTCCCCTCGTATTGTGAGAGGGGTGACTTACAAATTGAACACAACTTCTCCGACCAACGGTCGTTTAGGTGTAGAGCTTGAGGTGCTCTTGGCTTCCCTCCTTCTTCTTCTCTGAATTATCCTCTGATTTTTGCACAGAAGGTTCCCACTTTTTGAGTTCCTGAGGTTTTGGCTTTCTTCTTGTCATGTTTCTCTGACTTTTAGGTGTTGGTTGAAATGGTTTTCCACCTACCTCCCCATGTAAACTCGACGAACCGTTGCTGCTAATTTATTCACGAGGTCAATACGTTCCGCTCCTTGTTCTCCCAGGGACGTCCTGAGACAGGTTTATGACATTTGCTATCTTCACGCTGGTCGACCACCATGAGCTCTTCCAGAACTCTCATAGTCATGTGCGAACCCAGCCAAATCCATCCACTTATGGAGATAAGATTATAGACGCAAACTGATAGTAACGTCAAAACAACCTCTCCCGGGTCTCGTTTCAGGCGCTGCTCGAAAATTTTTTCCGGTAGGTTATGCGATGTAACCTCGAATCGTTTCAGCAGAGCCGTCTTTAAATTCATCATAATTGTTCTCATGTCCTGGTGGCAGGCGAGTATAAACCTCGTATCCTGTCCCGCGTAATCCCTGGATAGCTTAAGATTCCATTTGTTACGCTCGCAGACCCCTAGCAACTGACATAGCCTCGAAGCGTTGAAGGTATTGATCAATCTTCTCTTTGTCCTCCTCGTAGACCCGCTAAAGGAAACTTCATAGCATGGTACCCATGTCCACCTACTGGTGGTTGATCCTGGGATGGAGGAGAACCTCCAACTGCGATCCCCTCAGTTTCTCCATTAGATTGACTCTTCAACTCGAGTTCCCCTCATCCGGTACCTCGTGCTCCCCTTTTCTGTGCTTCCTGTTCAGCTTCTAATTTCCTAGCTGCTTGCTTGCTCAGCTTCAAATTTCCTACTGCTTGCTCAGCTTCCAATTTCCTAGCGGCTTGTTCCAACTCCATCCTCTCAATTCCAGCTCGGCCTTTCGATCATCACCTTTCTGCTTGACGATACTCTCTCTCCACTTCCTGTATGTAATCCGTTAGAGGCAGACCCGCCATCCCTATTTCTTCTCTTTCCTTTAATTCTAACGTGCTAAGTGTTAGGGTGGGCCATTATACAGAGAGGTAAGTCTAGGCAGGTCTAGTACAATATAACTGCAAATTACTATACCGATATATGAACTAGTACTATAAATCTCGATATTACCACACACAGTACATTCACTCAGTGACAAGAGTAGAATCAGGACCACAGACCTATGCAGACGGTGTGAAGTGTGAACAGGTAAGATATTAGTATCCTAACCCCTATCCACATTCACCTCTAGCTGGATTCTCCAAAATGATATCTCCCTCTTATAACTAAGGATCCCGTGTCAAAAGACCCCGTTGTCAGAAGATCCCCCTGTCAAACGTTCCTGCTTGCAGGAGATCTCGCTGTCCAAGGATCCCGTTTACGAGAGATCTCGTTGTCCAAAAGGATCACGTTTACGATAGATCCGCTGTCCAAAAGATCACGTTTACGAGAGATCCCACTGTCCAAATATCCCGGACGAGCCCCGCAATAATGTCGTGTCCTCCTTTAAAGTGTCGTCCCTGGAGTGAGGAGATCCGACACCCACATTATAATATTATTTTTTTTCCCCCTCAATATTCTGGAGAATCCACCAGCTTCCGTCCAACACACTCCATCAGCCTATGGACACCTTTTCCTATCACTCTCACACTGTCGTACTATGCCCCCTTCTCATACTTCCCCAACGCAACATACTCAACAACTCTTACTTCTAGAAATTAATAAAGATTAATTTATTAAAATAAAAAGTGTAACGTGTATGAGACGTGTATGCGAAGAAAATGTGTGACGTGTTCTATAAAGTGTAGAGAATCTGACTCTCAGACATCAGATCAGTCCGCTGATCACAGCAAAGATAGACCACAGCACGTTACGTCAGAACAAGTACGTCTCACCCGTTTGCCGGAACCATCCTGCCGGATACTGCTTTGCTTCTGTAGACCTCTGGTAATCCCATTTCATGAACATGAGAAATAGACACCGGTGGTATGAACAGTTACTTATGGACCGGATTCACTCTACACAATGGTCCGTTCCTAATGTTCTCTAACCAACTGCACAAGTTCTTTTTCTAGTGTTTTACAACAGTTAGTAAAGTTAAGTGTTAGTCGACAGATCATACCTCGTTGCACATCGAACCATTCAGTCCGCAAGTGCTAATTACTAATGTTAATTGGTTACTGTACTAAACACTAGTTACTCTTAGTAAACCGGTTCTCGGTTCGTTACCACTGTTTAATGCTGTATGGTGCAACTGTAATCTGTCACTATGTTGGGTGAATCAGACCTCCCTCTAGCTTTTAATCACGTCTGTAAGCAATCTTTATTGATTGCGCGAACTGGTGTTCTTGCCGACTGGGATTTTCTTCCTTCCCAAAACTTTATTGAGCTTCCTTGGATCTGGTAGGGAACCTAGGATAGAACAACACACCTGGTGATAGTACTAGTTCCTGATTCTTTCGGCTGAGTGTAAGCCTATCACCTTGCCTAATGATCGTTAGCTAACTAGACTTAGTCATAGAGGCAGATTAGCTACCCACCTAGAGTCGAATCAGGTTATGACAAAGAAAAAATCAGCAAACAGAATGTGGACACCACTCCCACAAGGGACACCTACGGGAAATACCCAGATTATCCCTCATTACTCAATTCTCAACTAGTAAAGCTTATCAACACTTCACTAATCTATTCTAGCTAACCAGAGTCAAGTATCACTTCCCTACTCTAGCTAGTTTCCACTAACGTTGCTATATCATCACACTATAGTTTAACAAGGGCTACTGCCTAAAGTAATTATAACGAATATATTATAATAGGTTATACCTTAAATGGCACCACTGCAGTCCCTATCAAATCAGATATACAAATCTGCCATTATAGGCACGTGTATAAAATTAAGTCACTAATTAACACACGTAGATAATTATTCCACGAGGCGCTGCCGTGCCCTGGCACTCTGACTAAAGCATAATTTCAAGTCCTCCCTAGCTGGTCCCAACTAGAGTTTATATGGCAAACTACCAAAGTTGTCCACGTACTTTATCCTCTTCTCCCCCACACAGGTGTTAGTTGGACATAATCAACCATTTGCAAGGATCTTTTTTCCGGGCTTAAATCCTGTCAAAGTTGTCAGTAGATTGTTAAGATTCTCAAAACAAGCCAGCGAATTTATGACGACTTCCAACAAACAGTTGCAAATAACCCCGTCGAAACTCTTTCATGTTCCGGAAACCAAGAATTGACATATGGTACTGTTTCCTCCCTACTAAGTACTAGTCCGGTTTACATCTGCCATTGTGATCTCACGGCTTCCATCTGCATTCAAATGTTGACAAACTTGTCAATCTTCTGTTCCTGGGTGACATAGATGTGATTCTAACTGGTAATAGAACGGGCCAACTCAGGTGTATCCCGTCTTCACTCACTCAACACGCAATATGTGTAGATGGGCTGACCCCACCTAGCTTCCATTTACATTCAAATGTAGACAAACTAACTCAAGGGCGATGCCAGACCTGTCACCATCAACACCGACCGTTCCAAATCCGTTATAGATGTACACGTGCAGCTACAAATATTGTCCTGAGATTTTGACATCCGCGGTGTTTTTTCCAGTTAGGTAAAATAATGGTGCTGAAAATACACGCCAAGCAAACGGGTCGGGAACTATTTATCTGTTTAACTCATGGCATCTCGCGACAGTACCTGTTCACTTATTTAAGAATGTTCCCATTTATCCGTATATTACATTGTGGTATTCCTTTCTTCTTAGTGTCGACCATAATCTGTCTTCTTACAATTTAATTCTAACATTTGTTGTTCACTGTGTACATCAATCGCATCTACTAAATGTTGCATTTCCTGTCTGCAGTTAATATTGTATCATCCTCATATCTAATGTTATTGATGCCATGTTCCCTGATGGTGATTCCTCTAATACAGTGGTTCTCAACCTTTTTTGGCCCGTGCACCCCTTCATCATATGTTTAGAATGTCATCTCCGCCCCCTCCTTTCGTATTTCCATCCTATAAATCCCCCCCCCCCAACCCCCTACGCAGTATACGTAAGAATGGAAGCTAAATTTAATAACATACTAGAACAAGTCGAGACTTCTACATAAAACGTGATTTGAGGGTCTACTTACGTTATAAAATGAATTTCAGAAGAGCGAGAAGTACAGAAACGTAAAGTATGGAGTGAAAAACAATATCAAGTACAGGTAGTCGTCGACTTACGACCACGATCGGTTCCGACAGACCGGTCGTAACACGATTTGGTCGTAAGTTGAGTACGCTATGTGTACAGTAATGTGAAGTGATGTTATAAAAATATTTAAGTTAAATTATATCATAAATTTCTTTTATTATTGTTATAATTCATAATTTTCGATGTTCATTTTGTGCCATTTGTATCATCTCTACACCATTTTGTTTCTTATTTTTACATCGTCAGGTTTAAGAAAAACACTGCATTAACTGTACATGTACAACTGGTTTAATATTTGCAAAACATACAAAATACAGGTGTGGAAAATACTATAGGAAACATTATTATTACATGGTCTACCATCTCTAGTTCGGCGTCGTCAATAAAGATTGATGGTACCCCATGTGCACCTTGTGACATAATCTGTGTCTTCTTTTTGCTAATTGTTAAACCAAATTCTGAACAAGCATTGGAGAATGCAGATAGTAGACATTGTAATTCTTCCTCAGAGTGAGTCGTAACTGCAGCATCATCTGCAAAAATCAGGTTATCCATCTAAGTCTACGAAGACTGAGCATGGAATAAACCGTCACACAACCTGATCTTTGCAGACAACGCCGTTCGACTGATAGTTGAGACAGAAATACATCTTTAAATATTGAGCACAACCCACTACTGGCAACGCTGATCGCACTCTGGTATGAACCTAAGGCCTCTCCACGTCAATGTGGAAGCACTAGACTCGAGTTAATAATATGGCTAGTGATTGTGGTCGTAAAGTCGTATGGTCGTAAGTTGCATAGGTCATAAGTCGACGACTAGCTGTAATCGGTTCGTTTATTAACGCGATCTTGAAATAATCTTAATTTTCCTATCGGTTGAAAATGACTGCTCTAATATCTTCTAAATTTCTAAAAGAATATTTTCACTGTTTTATGGGGGTAAAGGTGAGGGGGGGGGGGGGGGTTGTAGACATTACACATCCTTGTCGCACACCTCTTCTAAGAGGCTAATATTGACATACTTCGTTATCAATCTTTATCGCACCTTGTTATTTCAAATATTTTTTTATTATTTTTATTTTACATGACTAGGGACTTTCCCGTCAATTTGTAAATCTGCAAGCATCTACTTCATGTTGACATGTCGAAAGTCTTTCTGTAGCCAATGAAGCAATGATTCAGGTCTTTGTTTACTTCTATTGAATGCTCAATTAATGTTCTCAGCAAATACACAGCCTTCTACTAATCCATATTATTCTTCCCCTATTTCGGGTTGTATCTTGTTCCTAACTCTGTACATGATGATTGGTAGCAATATCTTCGCGATGTAGCTCATTATGCTAATTGTACGATGTTGATCAAATTCCAAGACTCCTGATTTATTCCGGATCGCAATAAATATAAAATTACATAATTCAGGAGGTAAATCTCCATATCATATATGGTGCTCAGCTGTCTGGTGACCTTGTCAATTCCGTATTCTTCTACATGTGTGTACAGCTGGGGACAGAGATGGTGTGTACTAACATATGATGTGTGTACAGCTGGGGACAGAGATGGTGTGTACTAACATACGATGTGTGTACAGATGGGGACAGAGATGGTGTGTACTAACATAGCATTGTCTACAGCTGGGGACAGAGATGGTGTGTACTAACATAACTTGTGTGTACAGCTGGGGACAGAGATGGTGTGTACTAACATAACTTGTGTGTACAGCTTGGGACAGAGATGGTGTGTACTAACATAACATAGGTGTACAGCTGGGGACAGAGATGGTGTGTACTAACATAACTTGTGTGTACAGCTGGGGACAGAGATGGTGTGTACTAACATAACTTGTGTGTACAGCTTGGGACAGAGATGGTGTGTACTAACATAACATAGGTGTACAGCTGGGAACAGAGATGGTGTGTACTAACACAACACGTGTGTACAGCTGGGAACAGAGATGGTGTGTACTAACACAACACGTGTGTACAGCTGGGGACAGAGATGGTGTGTACTAACATAACTTGTGTGTACAGCTGGGGACAGAGATGGTGTGTACTAACATAACATGTGTGTACAGCTGGGAACAGAGATGGTGTGTACTAACACAACACGTGTGTACAGCTGGGGACAGAGATGGTGTTTACTAACCTAACATGTGTGTACAGCTGGGAACAGAGATGGTGTGTACTAACACAACACGTGTGTACAGCTGGGGACAGAGATGATGTGTACTAACGTGTCATGTGTGTACAGCTGGGGACAGAGAAGTACCATCATTGCTTGAAGCACATTGGTTACTACCAGCCAGGCAGTGAGGCGGATTCATCAACACAACCATCGTCTGCGCCGATAATGGGCCTACACAGCATGGCGGTGTATCAGGTCAATCTACATGCGGTCACTTTGATTATGGTGCAAGATCAGCACAGTATTTTATGAACAACATAAAAAAGGGGGCGGTGCGTTACTGTATTATTCATCGGCTGAGGAACTCAAAAAGCAATCGATTTCTGGCGCCATTCACAGAACGATTACTCAGCGTCCTGGTTTGTCGATTCACTTCTTGATATTGTTGCGGGGGTGGGGGTTAATGTGTGCCTCATTTATGGTCTCACACACCACCCACCCACACACCCACACACAGACACATACTGACACTCACAGACAGTAGCGCCGCTCCTGGTGCGTGAGTTGTCTCGTCGATGTGAACTCAGTCATAGCCGTCCCACAGAGCTACAGGCGTGCAGTGCTTTCTAACGTAGTGACGAAACAGCTGCCAGTGCTGCAGAGGAATATATGTGCACACAGACTGCTATAGTCATTTATCCTCACCATATTTGTTATCCGCGTTTAACTGTATAACCATTGATAGTTCATTGCCACAGCGGGGCGCCCAGCCAGAACAAATGGCATCAGTTGTGTATGAAACACCGGTACGTGTGAAAGACTTTACTCTGCACACGTTTGTGAATGATTGTCTGCTATGTCAGAGAATGAAGATGTTAGAGAGTTGTCTTCAAACAATCCCACCTTTCCCTGGTCAGTCCGCGTTGATGTCCCCAACTTTCATGGTGTGATGTTTGAATTTGTTATAGGTAACTCGTGTTACTGGCGTCAGATGATTGATTGTAACGTCTGTGTACACACACAATTGTAACGTCTGTGTACGCACAAGATTGTAACGTCTGTGTACACACAAGATTGTAACGTCTGTGTACACACAGGTTAAGCACCCACGTCCCTGTGGCATATTAAATAGTTCATCCAATAGGTTCGTCAGTCCATCCACGTGTTGAAGACGTCTGATATGTCTCCCATTGTGAGCAGCAATGATCCACTTACGTCTGTACCCAGATATCCGCCTTGCATGGTGTACGATCTAGTTTTCGCTCGGACTTCTTTTATGTTCCCCTTCTCTTGTCCTGGATTTGTCCACACTATATCAAGTAACAGACCTCCACGCTTGACATAGCTCAGGTCAAATCCCCTCAACTCCTGTTTTTATGTGGATGGGAATTCGAAGACATGGCCATTGCCATGTAGCGTCGGAGGCAAAGGACAGTGATTAGAATAAGATACGGAAATTGTGGCAAACAGAACAAGAAGAGTTAACCAAAAAGCGACCTAATACGCAAGTTGCTAGATGACGTCACAGCGTACTACGTCACTAAAATTAGTTAGGTTTTGGGATGATCATGGAGCCGGTCGGATAAATAACAACACTGAAATATGAACGCAAATATCCAGCAGAAAGACGTAGCCACATGCCATCTAATACTCCAGGAAGATAAGGAAACAAGGGCACAGTCTGCATTACGGAGAACGATCGGAAGATGAAGGTTTAACGCAGAGAAAGTGAGGAAAGTATACTGCATCAGAACTTGTCGGTTGATTGTCAAACAGAGGGCATGGCGTCCGCACACACATAGCTCGGCGTAAGTAGTTACTCGTCTTTGATCAAAATAAAAGGATGGAATCGGTCTCGACAGTTAACATTGAATATTTACCAATGATTATTTATTATATTTCACCGGCCCTCCCATTAACATGGGAACGGTGACGTTGTTACACTGTACGGACGATTGCCACCAATAAAGTTATATTTGACGTGGAACGCCAGCGTTGCTGAATTCATTTTCGTTAATATTGATTCTGGCTTCTGTTGATCTGCGATGTTGTTTGACTGGACGGTGAACATCATAGCAGCCATCGGACCGACAGGTCAGTGCGCCAGTCACTGCGCCACGTAGCTGCCATGTGGCAAGTTGGTAATCATGTCCACAGTTCAGTGTTGATGTTTAGAATGTTTGTTTCTCTCGAATCACCTGTTCTTTTGGCTACTTCATCTGACTTCTTGTTTACCAATATCATATTGTGTAATTATGTGGCACAGAGAGGGACACTTGGATTTTAATAGCTTTGTTCTGAGTGTGTTCGGCAATTACCATCATATCTGTCTTGCTAGCAATTGTCTGTATTCTCAGTCATCTGTTTGCTCAGTTATCTGTATGCTGAATTATCTTTAAGCACAATTATCTGTATGCAAAATTATCTGTATGTTGAATTATATGTATGCAGAAATATATGTGTACTCAATTATCTGTATGCTCAGTGATCTGCATGCTCAGCCATCTGTATACTCAGCCATCTGTATTCTAAGTCCTCTGTACTCTCAGTCATCTGTATTCTCAGTCATCTGTATTCTCGGCCATATGTATTCTCAGTCATCTGTATTCTCAGTCATCTGCATGCTAAGTCACCTGCATGCTAAGTCGCCTGCACGCTCAATAATACAGTTGTGCAAAGTTAATGGCGCATGTTCGCTCTCCATCTTTTTAAATGATCGCGTGATTTATTCAATTCGCGTGGACCACAATCTTCTCCGGTTCTAGGTCAAGATGGCGAGACGTGTTTCTTTCTAGCTCGGCTTAAAACGGTTGATCGGCGGTCCGACAAACCACCATCGTAAAACTTCCCGTTGTTTCAGAACCAGATTTCTGGCTCTAAATGTTATGTTGCTGGAATAGCTATCGATTGGGTCATCCGCAAATGCACAAACAACACAAATATGGGTATCCATTGGGTTGACAAAATTCTAGAAGACCTGGACTTTGCCGACGACATGGTGCTTTTGAGTTCAACACACCCGGATGCCCAAGAGAAAATAAACCACCTCCAAAATGTTTCAGGGCAAATTGGTCTCCAAATTAACACCACAAAAACAAAGACTATTGATCTTACCAACAGTTCAGATGACACCAAATTGAACAGCTACGTTCTTGAAAAAGTCAACAGCTTCACATACCTAGGAAGCAAAATGACATCAACACCAGAAATATCATCTGGCATCTAGTGCCTTCAATAAACTGTCAAACATCTGGAAGTCAAAGACACTCAGCAAACACACAAAACTTAACATCTTCAACTCTTGTGTGATTCCAGTGTTAACGTATGGATGTGAAAGTTGGAAATCAACGGTAGCTTTAGATAAAAAATTAGACAATTTTGAGAACAAATGTCTTAGAAGACTTCTAAACATCCACTGGACAGACTTCAGAACCAATTCGCAAATAAGAGAAGAGACTAAGCAAGATACAGTATCCAATTTCATAAGAAGACGCCGTTGGAACTACATCGGCCATGTACTCAGAATGGACAAGTCAAGACTCCCCTACCAAGCCATCATATGGTCACCAGTAGGGAAAAGAAAACGGGGAAGACCAAGAGAGACCCTGCGTAGAACCATCATTAGAGAAGGCTCATTCAATGGCGAAGTAAATATCCAAGATCTACAACAGGTAGCAGCGAACCGCCAAGCATGGAGAGACAGGACTTCTGCCCTATGCGCCGCCTTAGGCTCAAGAGGAAAGACTAACTAACTAACTAACTAACAATCTTCTCCGAATATGCCTTAAATAATCCTGGTGATAATAAATCATTGCATCACCCGAATTCTGATTGTTTTCCGTTCTGTGAGTGCTATATTCGCCATTTGGGTTTTGCACACGTTATAAATCTTTCTGACAATAAGCACGATTTCGATTTGTTCCAAAACGGTGCTCCATGGCTGCAGGCCAAGACGTTTTCGTAATCAATAAAGTAAATATAGACAGGTCTAATGGGAATACGAGACCGGGCGATTATTATCTGAACAAAATAGCTCCCGACGTTGGACCTGGTCAGTCTCATGTTGTCCACCTGACATCTTTAGAGCTTGGACAGTGGACCAACGAGCTTTCAGGCGTGTCCACCAGCCTGGACACTAACACGGCCCCTTTCATCTACCCATACACCATGCATGGTAAGTAACTATTTGGTCGCACGAGAATTACATAGAGGATCCATTCTTCATCAGAGTCAGCAACAGCCTCAGGTTCTAAAGTTCAGAGATTGGTGATGAGGTCAGCTGAACAGGCCACCCACTGATCCATATTCTCAATAGTTTTTCTCAGCTGTGAATTGGTCTAGTTCCTCAGGTCCTGGAGTGCTAGTGTAAAACAGTTTCCTCTTGCAGTCCACTGTTTATTCTGCCCTCCACTATGTTCACTAGAAGACACCCACGCCCCACACTGTGTCTACATCAAGGCCCTGGAGTGCCTGTGTGAAACTGTTATTTCGTGCCGTCCTCTGTTTATTCTGCCCTCCACTATGTTCACTAGAAGACACCCATGACCCAAACTGTTTCCACACCAAGGCCCTGGAGTGCCTGTGTGAAACAGTTATTTCTTGCAGTCTGCTGTTTATTCTGCCCTCCACTATGTCCACTAGAAGACACCCATGCCCCATACTGTGTCCACACCAAGGCCCTGGAGTGCCTGTGTGAAACTGTTATTTCGTGCCGTCCTCTGTTTATTCTGCCCTCCACTATGTCCACTAGAAGACACCCATCCCCCCACCCCCCAATAGTGTCCACACATAGGCCGCTTCCTTTTGTGTCACGCCAGCCTCCTTGACTTCCCAGAACATTTTCTGATATTCATTTTAGCCTGGATCGATTTGGAAACCCAGTTCAGTTAAAACAAGAATTCACTACTATAGTCGAATGGTAAAATCACCTGTTCTATCTCCCACTATTGCTGAACAAATGGTAAAGTCACAAGTTCTATCTAAGAATGGAAAAATTTCAAGGTCTAACTCTCACTCAGACTCTAGAATGGCGATTTGTCTCAGTTATCCTGGTGGATCAGGCACTAATATAAATGTTCGGATGTCTGTAGCGTCACTACAGTTATTGTCTTAAACTGGGTAAGATAACACTGATGAATCAAAAACCCAGCTGCAGACACGGATGAGATCACAAGTACGCCACAGTGGCTTGAAGAGAACAGTCAAACAGCAAATTGTAGTGACAAGACATGATAGCAAGGAAAACAGGCTTGTTTTTACGTTTAATAAATATAACTCATGATTATTAAATAACACAATATTAAGAAACTGTGGTAAAACACCAGCGAACATGTTAAAGAACACGGTTTGAGGACATGTATCTTTTCTATAACAACATGCGGATGTGGAGCGAACCAGCTGTCAATATACAAGATATGATGAGAGAATCAGCAACCATCAGTGGAGAGAACCAGCTGTCAGTATACAAGATATGATGACAGAATCAGCAACCATCAGTGGAGTGAACCAGCTGTCAATATACAAGATATGATGACAGAATCAGCAACCATCAGTGGAGAGAACCAGCTGTCAATACACAAGATATGATGACAGAATCAGCAACCATCAGTGGAGCGAACCAGCTGTCAATATACGATATGATGACAGAATCAGCAACCATCAGTGGAGTGAACCAGCTGTCAATATACAAGATATGATGACAGAATCAGCAACCATCAGTGGAGAGAACCAGCTGTCAATATACAAGATATGATGACAGAATCAGCAACCATCAGTGGAGCGAACCAGCTGTCAATATACAAGATATGATGACAGAATCAGCAAACATCAGTGGAGCGAACCAGCTGTCAATACACAAGATATGATGACAGAATCAGCAACCATCAGTTGAATAAGCTTACTTACTACCCTAAGACCCAAAGATGGCTTTAGTTGTGTATTTATTTGCCCAAGCTATGAGATGATAGGGCTACTCTAGGTTTCCTATAATCTTTGCTAGTTTATCTGCCTTTTCATTTCCTGGGAAACAACAGTGGGCTGGTATCCCGGATGTGCATTAAACTATCACATAATTTTATGGAATGGGTTCTGTTAACTGCATATAACGAGAACCGTTGATTATGGCTTTTAGGTTAATGTGTGCATTTCTTTACCATGTCGTAAGGTGGGTTACTTACTTGAATTCATCAAATGCCGCCGTTGTGTGATAGCTGATTTATGTATTACTTACAGCTCTCAAAGAATTCCACGATTAAATACAAGCCCACACTAATTATAGTCTCTTGCTTAGATTGTTCGCTAAATTGAATCATGTGACTTGAACAGCCTCGTTAGCCTGAAGAGATTGACGAGACTGAGGAGACAACTCAAACAAACAAGTTAGTTGTACATCCTTTACAGCACGTGGCAGTCAACCTCAGCATTTTTTGCCTGTTTGTGATTTCTTGACAATTTTACGCTCTGTAGTTTGCCATTGCTTTCTGAACGACCGGCACTCATACCAATATGAAACCAGCGCTGGACGGTCTGCTGCCAAATCGCCCGCAGCTGTGTTTCTAACGCGGTATGCGGGATTACGAATTGCGTCCGTAACACCTTCGCCACAGACCCGGCCAAACAAAGAAAGAAACAGAAAATACGGACAACCGGATAGACACCCACGTACAGCTTCCACCCCACAGCCGTGCTAGCAGTCAAACAAACAAACAAACAAACAAAGAAATAGAAAACACGGACAACCGGAAAGACATCCACATACAGCTTCCACTTCACAGCCGTGCTGGCATTCAAGCAATAACGGTAACCAACTAAACTAAGTGGTCTCTCGTTCCGTTTGTGGTTGCTAACTTGCTGTTTGTCACGTCTCATTGACATTGAATGTATTACTGTCGCTTCTGATTGTATCTCTGTTACAAGTTATCTTCCTTGTTGCAGTTGAACTATGCGTCTATCGTATGTTTCTGTCACTGTAGGCGTCGTAGAGTGGACGGCCTAGACTGGTTATCGATTGCGGTTTACATTAGCCCAAGTTTCCGACTGGTCACTGAGGCAGTTCTGCACAGAAGAGACTTTCTGCTGAGAAAAGACTGCGACATTGATACATCACTTGTAAGCGCCGCTCATCTTTCATGTTGCCTTCGATTCTGGCTAAAGTGGTATGCTAGCGGTGGTATAGTTGGCTTTCCGGAGAGGCATTCCGGTCTGAATGCCTGCTTGTTAAGTTAGTTACATATCCTTTAAAATGGACATCAACAATTTCTGTATGAGGAATAAGCGACGACCTCATGGTGTCGTTACTCTCCTGGTTTTGTCTTCAAGAAAAACCTGAAAATCGTAAATTAGTCGTACGCAGTCAAGATTTCTTCTGCACGTATTAAAAGACATAATCTCGACAACTGGGTAAAGGCGGAAGGCGCAATTGACCACATCATCCATTGAGTGCCCATGTCTATGCAAATATAGGGCTAAGACTATATACTCAATAGGCCCCACAGCGTGGAAAAGTATCCTTTTTGTTGCATGGTGATGATGAGATTATCGATTAATGTTTACCAGTATGGCGACTCCATACCCCCCCCCCCCCCTTTTCCAACCTTCCCCCAGGGATAGTTAACTCTGCATTAACCAGAACAGTTGAAATAACCCAGCTGAATAACTTCAGTATTCTCTGCAGATCTCTAGAGACGATAATCTGGTCTAATGTTAGCTCTGGGGCGAGGGTTTATTCTCAAAACCTGTGCCGTCACTAGCAGCTGGGGCGCTACAACTGGTTCTATCTTTGGTTGGGAACTTTGTCCCGCGTGCTATGGATGAGGCACACACAATACAACTCCCACCCCCGTTCTTGTAACTTAATGGCAATCTGAATTACCGTCTTCTAAACCTGTCACTTTCCTGGAGTTTATTGAAGTCCGATGAAAGGGCACATCGATATTCTAATCACTCTCCGAGTTCAAGCCTCCACAATTGCCAAGATTAGTCTGTGGCAGAAGTCCTGTCCTCAGACCAGACTGCGCTAGCCTGGGAGTGTGTTTGGCGCTTATTGTCTTCAGTACCAGAATTTATGAATAGTATGAACAAGTACCACGATTTCTAGCTTGCCTAGTTGGCACATGACGCCGCGAAGTTTTGGTTCGACTTCTTTGTGTCATGCTAACAGTCTTCTCAAATGTTCATTTCTTCATTATGTGATTTATTATTGAGCCGTGAAAGCGTCGCATGTGTGAAAGCTCCATTCACGCGTGGTTATAATACATTAGTCATACCTTCTTCTCAACTTTGGTGCCACTACAGATGACTGATATTGATTTCACTCACCAAGTTTGCTTCATTCATAGACTTCGCCATCACAGTCACCACCGTTCAACCGTTCATTTTCAGTTTCCAAAGCACTTGTTTTCATCTCTCTCTCTCTCTCTCTCTCTCTCTCTCTCTCTCTCTCTCTCTCTCTCTCTCTCTCTCTCTCTCTCTCTCTCTCTCTCATCCATCCATCTCTCCACCAATAAAACTGCCTACCTACCTGCCTGCCTGCCTACCTACCTGCCTGCCTACTTACCTACCTACCAGTCAGTCTGCCTGTCTGTCTGCCTATATGTCTGCCTGTCTATCTCAATGTGACAGTGTTTAAATATTGTAGTGAAAAGTTGATGCCAGCTTTGATCTCGACACAACAGTATCCGCCTATATGTGTAACTGAGACTATTCAAACATACTGGAATGTGCCACTGTAACCATGGTTACAGTATAGCCTTCTGTGCTTGTCTGACTGTTGCAGAAGGGAGCGATTCCCGTCCCGATCTATACAGGACAGTTTACCCGTCTTGAGGGTTATTGTGTATTTGGTGCTAGCCCCATATTTGTATGGACCACCCGCCACTCGGCGAGTGATGTTGTCACTGTCACACCTGCCACTCGACGAGTGATGTTGTCACTGTCACACCCGCCACTCGACGAGTGATGTTGTCACTGTCACACCCGCCACTCGACGAGTGATGTTGACATCACTGTCACACCCGCCACTCGACGAGTGATGTTGTCATCACGGTCACACCCGCCACTCGACGAGTGATGTTGTCATCACTGTCACACCCGCCACTCGACGAGTGATGCGTGTTACACGGCGTAGACACAGGGGTTTGAGTAAATTCACAAACAATCCGCCTCGACGGGGAGATCAAACACATGATCACCGAGCCGGCGGTGAAGGCGCTATCTACCCGTATAGACATGAGTTACATGTCCTTTACAGGACGTCGAAATCAACCTAGCATGTTTGGCCTGTTTGTGTTTACTAGGCATTGTTTTATGTTTAGTAGTTTACCATTGCGCTCTGAACGACCGACTCTCAGGCCATTGAAGTCAACGCAAGACGGTCTGCTTCCAAGCTGATTGCGGCTAATTTTGAACCCTCGACTCGGAGTGTCAGATAGTTATGAAACTAGGTCACTTCCCCCAGAGCCACAGCGTATGTACATGCCTGTAGGATAATTATTGACTTTCATACAACCCCCCCCCCCCCCCTTTTCCCAGGGCAGTCAGTAGGACTAAGTTCTACATTCAGATCAATCGCCAGAACACGATACCCAAACATCTGCTGACTCTCATTGACCAGTGAAGGTTTAGTAGACCACCCATAAGCCCAGGCATTCGACACCGAGCTACTGAGATTAACATCATTGAGATCAGCTACCAGTCCAAGCGTTCCAAACCGATATACAGAGAATAACATCATTAAACCCCAACTGCAATCTGGATTGACATGACGTATCTATCAAGAGTCAACACAAGATAAGAAACAAAGACATCTAGAAAAATCAGTTGATATAATCTTTCTATTCTTCTTGAAGCGTGTCTAGTACATGGGCTCAGGCGCTGTTGGTGCTGCAGGTATTTTCAATGCCAAGGGCACACCGCCTTGCTGTATGCAAGCTGAGCAGTTGTCTTTGTCACTTTTCCTTTTACATCTAGAACAAAGAGTAAACAAAAGGTAACAGACCCTTTTAAACAACCTTGACCTCTACTGGCTGTATGGTGTTAGCCCCAAAGACGACATTGAGTGGCGTAGAAGGCCCTACAGTCAGAGAAGACACCATTGTCATGGAGCAGAAGGCCCTACAGTCAGAGAAGACACCATTGTCATGGAGCAGAAGGCCCTACAGTCAGAGAAGACACCATTGTCATGGAGCAGAAGGCCCTACAGTCAGAGAAGACACCATTGTCATGGAGCAGAAGGCCCTACAGTCAGAGAAGACACCATTGTCATGGAGCAGAAGGCCCTACAGTCAGAGAAGACACCATTGTCATGGAGCAGAAGGCCCTACAGTCAGAGAAGACACCATTGTCATGGAGCAGAAGGCCCTACAGTCAGAGAAGACACCATTGTCATGGAGCAGAAGGCCCTACAGTCAGAGAAGACACCATTGTCATGGAGCAGAAGGCCCTACAGTCAGAGAAGACACCATTGTCATGGAGCAGAAGGCCCTACAGTCAGAGAAGACACCATTGTCATGGAGCAGAAGGCCCTACAGCCAGAGAAGACACCATTGTCATGGCGCAGAAGGCCCTACAGCCAGAGAAGACACCATTGTCATGGCGCAGAAGGCCCTACAGTCAGAGAAGACACCATTGTCATGGAGCAGAAGGCCCTACAGTCAGAGAAGACACCATTGTCATGGAGCAGAAGGCCCTACAGCCAGAGAAGACACCATTGTCATGGAGCAGAAGGCCCTACAGCCAGAGAAGACACCATTGTCATGGAGCAGAAGGCCCTACAGTCAGAGAAGACACCATTGTCATGGAGCAGAAGGCCCTACAGTCAGAGAAGACACCATTGTCATGGAGCAGAAGGCCCTACAGTCAGAGAAGACACCATTGTCATGGAGCAGAAGGCCCTACAGTCAGAGAAGACACCATTGTCATGGAGCAGAAGGCCCTACAGTCAGAGAAGACACCATTGTCATGGAGCAGAAGGCCCTACAGTCAGAGAAGACACCATTGTCATGGAGCAGAAGGCCCTACAGTCAGAGAAGACACCATTGTCATGGAGCAGAAGGCCCTACAGTCAGAGAAGACACCATTGTCATGGAGCAGAAGGCCCTACAGTCAGAGAAGACACCATTGTCATGGAGCAGAAGGCCCTACAGTCAGAGAAGACACCATTGTCATGGAGCAGAAGGCCCTACAGTCAGAGAAGACACCATTGTCATGGAGCAGAAGGCCCTACAGTCAGAGAAGACACCATTGTCATGGAGCAGAAGGCCCTACAGTCAGAGAAGACACTATTGTCATGGAGTAGAAGGCCCTACAGTCAGAGAAGACACTATTGTCATGGAGTAGAAGGCCCTACAGTCAGAGAAGACACTATTGTCATGGATTAAATACCCCATTTTTCAAATTTTTTTTGCGCTGGCTTTGAACTCAAGCGTTCTACTACTTCTAGTGCATTGGGCTGATTTTGCGTCTCCCGCTCCGACTTGGGGGCGTAATTTACAAGTATCTCAGAAGTCGGAGTGGGTTAGTCTGATGGCTAGGGACACTGGTAATTCCCGAATATGATGTCCACGGATATATAAACCTTCAACATATGGTGACTAGAGGTATGTACTGTATGTTTAGTTAAGTTTAATTTAGTCGATGGATCAACATCACGGCACACGGGTTTAACCCATAAGTGCTCCGTTCTCCTCCTAACTCAAACCTGAGTCTGGAGACACTCAGCTCAGTGCACGAACTCCGTAGCACCGGCGAGGATCCTGAAATACTTTGGGTAGATTTGTAACTCGAAATTTTTCCCGGGCGGCGCCGTTAGGCTACTCTATTCGATTTCCAACTGCCAAGGGATCTTTTTACGTGCGCAACAATACACACGGGCATCCGATCTCACTACCCAGAGACCAGGGGAAATTTTGAATACTAGAAGTCCACGTGAAAAAAATCCAGGTCCTCACCGGGGCTTGAACCTGGGAACTCCAGCACTCGAGGCGGACACCATACCCCGAGACCACGCAACACCCCCCCTCCCCGGTATGTACTGTATGTAACTGACACCGGTAGAAAGTCAAACCATCTCATAATATAGTGACTAGATATATGTACTGTATGGGGGCTGAGTGGTCTCGAGGTATGGTGTCCGCCTCGAGTGCTGGAGGTCCCGGGTTCAAGCCCCGGTGAAGACCGGGATTTATTTAAAAAATCCACGTGGACTTCCAGTAATTAAATTTCCCCTGGTCTCTGGGTAGTGAGATCGGACGCCCGTGTGTATTGTTGCGCACGTAAAAAATCCCTTGGCAGTTGGAAATCGAAAAAAGAGTAGCCTAACGGCGCTGCCCGGACAAAATTTCGAGTTAAAAATCTACCCAAAGTATTTCAGGATCCTCGCCGATGCTACGGAGTTCGTGCATTGAGCTGAGTTTCTCCAGACTCAGGTTTGAGTTTGGAGGAGAACGGAGCACTTATGGGTTACACCCGTGTGCCGCGATGTTGATCCAACGACTAAACTAAACTAATGTACTGTATGTAAGTGACACCGGTAGAAAGTCAAACAATCTATTCATATAGTGACTAGATGTATGTACTGTATGTGATTTACGTCTGAGTAATATCAAACCATCTTGCGTATCATTTACATGCATATCTATGAGCACATCAGCAATAATGCCACGCGTCAAATTAAATTGTTTACAGCACAAGTGAGTCAGGGGCAGGTGGGCTTATTTGCATACTTGCCCAGTAAACAGTTGTGAGTCAGCGGTTATCGATCCCGACTAGTTGAGAAAACTGTTGTAGTTTCTGGAGTCAGCGCCACGGCACGCATCCACCCACAACATATGGAGGCTGCTGGCTAACGGGTGTACTGACCCCTGACCCGACAACCTCTGGACATCTGACGCATCCCGAAAATATATTTATTTAATGTGTATGTATTGATATCTTAGTAGTTTAGGGAAATCAGTAGAGTACCGAAGACATACTAGAAAATAGATCAGGTACACATTATAGGGTTTGGGTTCAAACCCACCATCTCTATACGTGACCCATTTACCTCGCTGACGTACGGGTGCACATTTTTGCTCGACCCGCTTGATACCGGAATACATGATTAAGCGCGGTCTGTGACTGTCTTCACCAGTGTCATTATTGCGACATGGTGACATAGTGGTTAGAGCGCTCACTTGTCGTGACAGTAGTTCGGGTTCAATCCATAACAGTTACTTGACTTATCTTATCCTACCAGTACCCGAATTTTTTTTTTATCTTACAAGGACGAAGCTTATCTTGTCCTACCAGTTAAAAAAAAGTTAGTTGCATATCCTTTACAGGACGTCGCAGTCAATCCCCAGAATCCTTTGGCTGTTCGTGATTTCTTGGCAAGTTTGTGTTCAGTAGTTTCATTGCTTTCTGAACGACCGGCACCCATACCATCTTCAGAAAACAAAACAACGCGAGGCGGTCTGCTTTCAAATACATGAAGCTGAGTTTCGAACGCGGGGATGCGGGATTACGAACTGCGTCAGTAACCACCTTCGCCACGGAGCCGGCTGTCCTATCAGTAGATGGCTTATCTTTGTCCTACCAGTACGAGGCTTATCTTTGTCTTACCAGTATCTGGATTATCTTTTTCCTACCAGTGCCAGTCTTATCTTTGTCCTACCAGTACGAGACTTATCTTTGTCCTACCTGTACGGTTCTAATGCTGACCCAGCTTCATAAGATGGGTAGCAGATCATGTTCCGAATTTGTTTGAAATGTCTGGGAAAGAAATGCGAAAATGGACGGAAATTGGCCAGTCCACCTCATGATGCCGCGGCCTATTATACTTGGAAGCCTACCACTTGACAACCCACGGTCTATTATACCTGGACGCCTAACACTTGACAACTCAGATCTATTATACTTGGAAGCCTGTCACTTGACAACTCGCGGCCTATTATACTTGGAAGCCTACCACTTGACAACTCGCGGCCTATTATACTTGGAAGCCTACCACTTGACAACTGACGGCTCATTATACTTGGAAGCCTGTCACTTGACAACTCGCGGCCTATTATACTTGGAAGCCTACCACTTGACAACTGACGGCCTATTATACTTGGAACCCTACCACTTGACAACTCGCGGCCTATTATACTTGGAAGCCTACCACTTGACAACCCTTGACCTATTATACTTGGAAGCCTACCACTTGACAACTCGCGGCCTATTATACTTGGAAGCCTACCACTTGACAACTCGCGGCCTATTATACTTGGAAGCCTACCACTTGACAACCCTTGACCTATTATACTTGGAAGCCTACCACTTGACAACTCGCGGCCTATTATACTTGGAAGCCTACCACTTGACAACTCGCGGCCTATTATACTTGGAAGCCTACCACTTGACAACCCTTGACCTATTATACTTGGAAGCCTACCACTTGACAACTCGCGGCCTATTATACTTGGAAGCCTACCACTTGACAACCCTTGACCTATTATACTTGGAATCCTACCACTTGACAACTCGCGGCCTATTTTACTTAGAAGCCTACCACTTGACAACTCGCGGCCTATTATACTTGGAAGCCTACCACTTGACAACCCTTGACCTATTATACTTGGAAGCCTACCACTTGACAACTCGCGGCCTATTATACTTAGAAGCCTACCACTTGACAACCCTTGACCTATTATACTTGGAAGCCTACCACTTGACAACCCTTGACCTATTATACTTGGAAGCCTACCACTTGACAACCCTTGACCTATTATACTTGGAAGCCTACCACTTGACAACCCTTGACCTATTATACTTGGAAGCCTACCACTTGACAACCCTTGGCCTATTATACTTAGAAGCCTACCACTTGACAACTCGCGGCCTATTATACTTAGAAGCCTACCACTTGACAACCCTTGACCTATTATACTTGCAAGCCTACCACTTGACAACCCTTGACCTATTATACTTGGAAGCCTACCACTTGACAACTCGCGGTCTATTATACTTGGAAGCCTACCACTTGACAACTCGCGGTCTATTATACTTGGAAGCCTACCACTTGACAACCCTTGACCTATTATACTTGGAATCCTACCACTTGACAACTCGCGGCATATTATACTTGGAAGCCTACCACTTGACAACCCTTGGCCTATTATACTTAGAAGCCTACCACTTGACAACTCGCGGCCTATTATACTTGGAAGCCTACCAATTGACAACCCTTGTCCTATTATACTTAGAAGCCTACCACTTGACAACTCGCGGCCTATTATACTTAGAAGCCTACCACTTGACTACTCGCGGCCTATTATACTTGGAAGCCTACCACTTGACAACCCTTGACCTATTATACTTGGAAGCCTACCACTTGACAACTCGCGGCCTATTATACTTGGAAGCCTACCACTTGACAACCCTTGACCCATTATACTTGGAAGCCTACCACTTGACAACTCGCGGCCTATTATACTTGGAAGCCTACCACTTGACAACTCGCGGCCTATTATACTTGGAAGCCTACCACTTGACAACTGACGGCCTATTATACATGGAAGACCAACGCTTGACAACCCTTGGCCTATTATACATAGAACCTAACATTTGACAAGCCAATGCCAGTATCCGGCATTTGACAACCTTTAGTGATGGTTGTTGTTTGAACGAGGCGGCAGAACATGGAAGTATTGTGTTCGAATCATTTACACGTGTAACAAATGGGGTCCTTGTTGTAGGCCTGCTGTAATCTGTGCGACTGATCCCTTGTCTGCTGCGGACCTCAACAGCAATAGGCATCCCAGTCTTGTTGGTGCGATCATAACGCCTGATGAAACTTGAAATACATCGTTGTCTAACACATCTTGTAATTGCTCTCCTTTCACCAGCTTCCTCAAATCCGATGCTAGATAAATATTCCTTATTCTGTTATTTCGAATGAAGATAGAGAAGAAATAAAGATCACAGACAATAGAGTGGGGATCTATTTTGTTAGCAGACGCCATTGAAACAATGCTTCCAATAAAAGAAAACAGAAACTAGTTCCATGATCCGACATTATATATACACATATATTCTATAAGAAACTGATATTGCCACAATAGCAAACCCGTTAAACACAATAAGCAACTCCCCAAAGAATTATTAAAATCAGTTATCTTCGGGCTTCTATGAAGATCACTCAATACGAGTACTTTGCCTTATGAGTCACTTGACGAAAATATGATTAAAAATCGTGATCAAGAGAATAGGAACATTATACAGCCGGATTAGGAAGGAACCGTAAAATCGGTCAGGAAAATCACATTGTTAATTAGATATACATTCACAAAGCTGGTCTCCCTGGAGAAGGTATTAACGACTTTCTCCGTAATCCCGTATATCCATGAAGGGAACTGTCATATATTCTGAAGGGACTGGGAGATCACTGTAGTGCATGCCCCATTTCTAACCAAAGAAGTTGGGCCCCATCCTCTTCCATCTTCAATAACCCCAGAATATGACCCTCGAGTTATCTGCAGGTCTCGTCTTATTAATTTAGTCTAGGAGATCTAGATTATGGCCCTGGTGAGAATAGTAAGTACTAACTGGGATTCTGCCCCTTCTCCTCGGATTCTTTTAGCTCTTGAGCCCCCTTTATATCAATTCTGAGGAAAGTCTGGAGAATTCTCTCAGCCTGATTTATGTTAAGAAAGCCTGGATGTTGAGCAGTTGATAGACCTAGAGTCTTCTCTCCCCAATTTAGTAATTCATCATGGGTGGATTTGTTTTGACAATTACACATTTAACAAATTCCAGTAGACATTGACACTATGTTTTACACACATAAGATGGAGAATCAACAGATAGGTTTGACTGACAAATCAACATAAGGTCAGTTAAGGTTCATCATTTATTGACTGGCCTGTGTTCTCTGGCCTGTTACATACATTTTCTGTTGTGGTTTACACAAGATAACATAGAAAATGGCATATAGGCCCAAGTTTACAGTCAATCAACAAATAAACATCAATGAATACTATGTCAACAAGTGTGGAAACATTGTAAACATTTAAATGTTGTACATTATAAGTGTGGAGATGATAATTCAACATTTAGGTATCTGTTCCTGAAATGGGTGTTGTGTGTTCCTTAGAGAAATGTAACCTTGTGATTGGGAGATTAGGATAAGCCTCGGTCCATTGTCTGATGGATCCACTTCAGTTTTGCCCGTGTAGCTTCTCTGAAGGCTTCCCATACTCTGCTCATGGCTTAGTCATCTTCCATCTCACGTGTGGTTCATCTCTTTCTCTCTCTTCCCTCTTTCTGGTCTGGGTTGGTTGGTTGGCCAGTTGGTTGCCACCAAGAATTCACTGTGTAAGATTCACATAGATATGTACAATCCTACCAATGCAATATTCTAGAAGTAGGTCGGAAGAAACCTAAATTCCTGAAGTAGGAACTAGTCCCCCCCCCCCCTCCTCTTTTCTCTGATCTAGTGTTGGGTTAATTTGGGGTGGTCAGAGTTTATCACACTGTGTACGCCTGGTATCAGCTGGTTCCTGCTGTATGTAGGTTCTCATTGGACCTGGGGTCAGTGAGACGTGTACAGTAAGACAGTGACAAGAGTGAGGAGGTGTCAAAATGCATATGAATAAATGGCATACATTTATAACATTTCTATCACTCAATTGAGTTTGTAGTGTGTATAAATGGTTCTCTGTGTTTTCCCAATTAACCATCTTCTCCTTCTTCTTTGTATAATAACTCCTCTCCCATTACCTGTTGTTGTTGTGGTGGTGAGTGTTGGGTGGTGTGGTGTTGTGTTTTAAGTTATGTTGAGTAGTGGGTTAAGTCAACTTCTGATGATGGAGTTCCGCGAAGCATAACTTTTCTGATGTAATGCAGTTCATGAGTGCCATTATCTAAGTAAAATCTGACATAAATATAAATATTTATTCCATCAAACCCTATTTATTCAATATATGAAGGAGAAAGGGAAAATATGATTTCTCTTTCAGCTCTCTAGATTGTAAATAGGCACAGATAAGTCTTTTAAAACGAGGCACTTGTTCTAGTACACGAACTGTCTTGTGAGCTGTAGATAGTGATAGTAATTTAAGCAGTGTTTCGGCTGAAATGCACAAGATTGCTTTAGAATCATCACTTCGTACAGTTGTCTAGAATAGAATGTAGTATTATTATTATGCACTTCTTAAAGTTAATAACTATCTTTAAGAATATCAGAGATTGCAGTATTAGAAGAGAGTAGTAGATTGTCAGTTTGCCCTGGAAACGGCTCTGCGTCGTCAGAATCTAACAGTCAAACATTTTTCACTTCAGAGGTTTTAATTTACAATAATACATTTCAATTGACGTTACAAACACTGGATACCATTACTTGATACTTGATACATCTGGTCATCAGTTTAATCTAAGGAGTCACAAGCTTACCTCGGATTCAGACATTCTGCTGTTCTTGTTTGAAAATTCGGTCACACCAGCTTTTGCGTCTGCTCGTCTAGCTGTCTGCAGTGGAAGTGCGCGATTAACATATTCTAAGCAGGCGTCCTATCGGAGGCGTTGTCACGTGTCTGTTTCTATCCAATGATCTCCTGAGCTTTGGCTGATGAAATAATTCCAAGAATTGACGTCATCTGTCAATCTTTCATTTTCAGTTTTGATTTTGCGTTCGTTTTCAGTTTTGGTTTCGGTTTGAGTTTGCGCAGTCAATTGTTATATTTTTTCCTCTCTTTGGCGTGCATTCTTGGTAACTGAAAAATGGTGGTTAGCGGTTATGCCACAGGAACACAGCTGCGCGAGATTCGGTAGTGGATCGAGTCGCTTTGGTTACTTATGGGGTATGTGAGACAGTTGCTCAGAAAGCAATGACAAACTACTGAGCGTAATCTTGCCAAGAACATCAACTGTAGCTAAAAAATGCTGGTGTTGACTGCAACGCCCTGTATGGGATATGCAACTTTTTAAAAATAAAAAAATAAAAACATTCACAGAACAGTGACAGAGAGGCCGACTGATATGCACACATAAATGGGTTTCATATGGTGGAAGAACATTGATTAAACACTACTTCCTATTGTCATCGCCTTGTGGCGTTGGTGATCATGTCTGTTCAAAGCTTTCTGTCTCTTGTGCTACGAATCATTTCTGAAGTGGATGTCCTCCATGCCATGATATCAATCAGTCCAGTCAGTATCTTCTCTCTTGGTCTTCCCCTGCCTCTCCACTCCCACCTCCCTCCTCCAACGTTCCCATTGTGACGACATACTCCAGCTTTCTCCTTTTCATGACATGCCCAGAATGTGGATTGTCTTCTCCTGATGCGAGTGACTATTGTAGAGAATATTCTTCGGCTTGTGAAATGCGAAATGTTAAACACATCTCACGGAGATAATGACAATTATGGGAGCCGATACTGAGGGCGAGGATTTATGATATATCTGTGAATTATGCTGCACGGCTTCGTCAAGCATGGTTCTCAGTACATCCGACTTCGACTAGATTTGTTCGGGTGTGCTCTCCCTAGCCGGTGACTGTCCCCAGATTACCTACAAGGTAGTAGGTTTGTGTATCGCTTCGTCTGGTCCCGATATCTTGACTTGTCCGACATAGGAGACCCTACCGGTAGCTGGGTTACCGTCCGCGTGGTTCGTGTGGTCATTGGAAAACTCTACCACACGAGGTGGATACACAGCAAAGGGGTCAAAGATTTGATGGTAATGAACACGTGAGATGGAAATTAGAAGGTACAATGACAGCAAACAAGGCAACACTGCAACAATTTGGCAGCTATAACCGTGGACAGACAGAAAAACCAATGATCAAGTCCTACAAGAAAGAAATGAAAATCATAAACAGATTAGAGAATTAAGACGTAGACAGTCACATATTTTTTGTCACCTTATGAGAAGAGACACATTGGAAAACTTGGTGACAACTGGCAAGATCGAGGGAGAGAGAACAAGGGGAAGGCAAAGAAGTAAATACCTGGATGGCTTGGCCACGTGGCATGGTCGAGACAAGAACACTGAGCTGATCCTCGACTTTGGTGATCGCATGAGATGGCGAAACATGACCGCCGACGCTTACCGGCATTGCACATGATGATGATGATGATGATGATGATGATGATGATGATGATGATGATGATGATGATGATGATGATGAACTATCAACAGAAGCCGACGAGGCAACACTGAAGCAATTGGACAGCTGTAACTATCAAGAGACGGAAAATACAGCACCTGCACAGAGATAATAATCAGAATAACTCAATCAGAGCTAACATTCCATCGAATGAAGAACGTCCTGTGTAGTAGATGTCCTTAGAATGTAGACATTGTGATATAATGATAATGCTGCCATGTGCTGTTCATACGCTGAATGCAAAGATTGCACCCAAGCTAAAGGTGACCTAGATGCGATCCCTTCCTTGCTGAGCTTCCAGTGAATGATCCAAGAACCAGTGATCGCGTGCTGCAGTCAACGCAATCAGACAACAGCAGACTGGCATTCACTAGCAGGACAGCTATTGATGGCCTTTTGAGAAATACCCGGAGAATAGAATGACACTCGGGATCGGCCAGGGCGGTAGACACGGGACGACAACAAAGTAGAAAAGCAAGTGAATTGATCCAGAACACAGGAAACGAACGGATGTTCAGAGTGGCAAGGCCGACTCTGCCGACTGATATGATACATTTTGTAACACACCTATCGTCTCACAGAATTGCTAATGTTGCTGCCGTCACGTGGGGTAGACTGGACTTATGAGGTACTGCTACATTACTGGTGGTGTATGAGATACCGCTACATTACTGGTGGTGTATGAGATACCGCTACATTACTGGTGGTGTATGAGGTACTGCTACATTACTGGTGGTGTATGAGGTACTGCTACATTACTGGTGGTGTATGAGGTACGGCTACATTACTGGTGGTGTATGAGATACTGCTACATTACTGGTGGTGTATGAGATACTGCTACATTACTGGTGGTGTATGAGATACTGCTACATTACTGGTGGTGTATGAGGTACTGCTACATTACTGGTGGTGTATGAGATACCGCTACATTACTGGTGGTGTATGAGATACCGCTACATTACTGGTGGTGTATGAGGTACTGCTACATTACTGGTGGTGTATGAGGTACTGCTACATTACTGGTGGTGTATGAGGTACGGCTACATTACTGGTGGTGTATGAGATACTGCTACATTACTGGTGGTGTATGAGATACCGCTACATTACTGGTGGTGTATGAGGTACCGCTACATTACTGGTGGTGTATGAGATACTGCTACATTACTGGTGGTGTATGAGATACTGCTACATTACTGGTGGTGTATGAGATACTGCTACATTACTGGTGGTGTAATAGGTGCTGCTACATTACTGGTGGTGTATGAGATACTGCTACATTACTGGTGGTGTATGAGATACTGCTACATTACTGGTGGTGTAATAGGTGCTGCTACATTACTGGTGGTGTATGAGATACTGCTACATTACTGGTGGTGTATGAGATACTGCTACATTACTGGTGGTGTAAGAGGTGCTGCTACATTACTGGTGGTGTATGAGAGTACTGCTACATTACTGGTGGTGTATGAGATACCGCTACATTACTGGTGGTGTATGAGGTACTGCTACATTACTGGTGGTGTATGAGATACTGCTACATTACTGGTGGTGTATGAGATACCGCTACATTACTGGTGGTGTATGAGATACTGCTACATTACCGGTGGTGTATGAGATACTGCTACATTACTGGTGGTGTATGAGATACTGCTACATTACTGGTGGTGTATGAGGTACTGCTACATTACTGGTGGTGTATGAGATACTGCTACATTACCGGTGGTGTATGAGGTACTGCTACATTACTGGTGGTGTATGAGATACTGCTACATTACTGGTGGTGTATGAGGTACTGCTACATTACTGGTGGCGTATGAGGTACTGCTACATTACTGGTGGTGTATGAGATACTGCTACATTACTGGTGGTGTATGAGATACTGCTACATTACTGGTGGTGTATGAGATACTGCTACATTACTGGTGGTGTATGAGGTACTGCTACATTACTGGTGGTGTATGAGATACTGCTACATTACTGGTGGTGTAATAGGTGCTGCTACATTACTGGTGGTGTAATAGGTGCTGCTACATTACTGGTGGTGTATGAGATACTGCTACATTACTGGTGGTGTATGAGATACTGCTACATTACTGGTGGTGTAATAGGTGCTGCTACATTACTGGTGGTGTATGAGATACTGCTACATTACTGGTGGTGTATGAGATACTGCTACATTACTGGTGGTGTAAGAGGTGCTGCTACATTACTGGTGGTGTATGAGATACTGCTACATTACTGGTGGTGTATGAGATACCGCTACATTACTGGTGGTGTATGAGGTACTGCTACATTACTGGTGGTGTATGAGATACTGCTACATTACTGGTGGTGTATGAGATACCGCTACATTACTGGTGGTGTATGAGGTACTGCTACATTACTGGTGGTGTATGAGGTACGGCTACATTACTGGTGGTGTATGAGATACTGCTACATTACCGGTGGTGTATGAGATACTGCTACATTACTGGTGGTGTATGAGATACTGCTACATTACTGGTGGTGTATGAAGTACTGCTACATTACTGGTGGTGTATGAGATACTGCTACATTACCGGTGGTGTATGAGGTACTGCTACATTACTGGTGGTGTATGAGATACTGCTACATTACTGGTGGTGTATGAGGTACTGCTACATTACTGGTGGCGTATGAGATACTGCTACATTACTGGTGGTGTATTAGATACTGCTACATTACTGGTGGTGTATGAGGTACTGCTACATTACTGGTAGTGTATTAAATACTGCTACATTACCGGTGGTGTATGAGGTACTGCTACATTACTGGTGGTGTATTAGATACTGCTACATTACTGGTGGTGTATGAGGTACTGCTACATTACTGGTGGCGTATGAGATACTGCTACATTACTGGTGGTGTATTAGATACTGCTACATTACTGGTGGTGTATGAGATACTGCTACATTACTGGTGGTGTATGAGATACTGCTACATTACTGGTGGTGTATGAGATACTGCTACATTACTGGTGGTGTATTAGATACTGCTACATTACTGGTAGTATATTAAATACTGCTACATTACTGGTAGTGTATTAAATACTGCTACATTACTGGTGGTGTATTAGATACTGCTACATTACTGGTGGTGTATTAGATACTGCTACATTACTGGTAGTGTATTAAATACTGCTACATTACTGGTGGTGTATCAGATACTGCTACATTACTGGTGGTGTATTAGATACTGCTACATTACTGGTGGTATACTAGTGCATGCATGTGTGGTGGACGGGGAGAGAGAACATCAGCATTCGACGAGACCGAAAGGATAAGAGCATTCTAGCTCTTCAACTTCCGGTACACTGATGGTGGGATGAGGTGCTCGTCCCCTACACCAGTCAGTTGGACTTGGACGTTGACTTCTCGTTCAGAAAGCAATGGCAAACTATTCAGCGTACACTTGCTGGGAACATCCACCTGGGGCTTGATCACAACATCCTGTAAGGGACCTGTCATTTTTGATGAGAGAAAACGCTCGCGCTCGTTTTGACAGAAAGCGCATCTCTCTCTATCTCTCTGTCTCTCTGTCTCTCTGTCTCTCTGTCTCTCTCCTCTCTCACTGTCTCAGTCTCTCTCTGTATCTCTCTTCTCTCTCTCTCTCTCTCTCTCTCTCTCTCTCTCTCTCTCTCTCTCTCTCTCTCTCTCTCTCTCTCTCTCTGCTTGTCTGTCTGTTTCAAACAAACATACACATACCCACATTCAAATACCAGGAAGCTAAAACACACTCCTATGCACTTATTGCCGCACTACTGTAGAAAACGGAGAGACCGCAAGCGAACGTAACAGAAGGAGAGCCCGTTTATCGTGCGTGAGTGGATGAAGTGAATGGTGTGTCTGTAATATGTTTGATGGATTAAAAGCCAAGTGAAGCTCTATTAGAGAACACGCCCGCTGCCGCATGGCATGCATTAGGGCGCTTTCTCCTCACGTGAAAACTGCCTATTAGTGCACACCCCTGCTTGCTGCTATTGGCTCCATAAACTAGCTATTACAGCTGAGAACACGGACATATTGTTACAGAAAGTCCAATGCCGGCACAAGGAACAAGCAAGTTCACAGCTGCCAAGAGAAAATACGTATTAAATACGGAGTAGTCTGCTGCTTACAAAAACAGGAGACTGAGACCATTCGAGTACTCGGCAGTCAGGAGAATGAGACCATTCAAGTACTCGACAGGCCTTGTATGGGGAGAATAAAATCATTCGAATACTCGACAGGCCGTGTATAGGGAGAATGACAGACTAGCAGACAGATGGATGTGGATGTACCAGACCGAACCGTTTCTGTGGCATATTGAACTCACCAATCGTATGTAAACATAAAGTACGCCAAGCCGTTTGCGCGCGATGAGACGCAGTGTGTACATGGTAACATATGTAATGAGCCCTTTGAAACGACATTTTGCTATACGGTAATAGGCCCTCGATGCATGATGTGGTCAATATCTCGCCGGCTGTCTTTACTTCACAGAATATTTCGTGGTACCCATTTTAGGCTGTAGGAAAACAGAGACCATGGTCACCTCTAGGAAGATTGAAATACCACAATGTAATATCCAAGCGAATGGGAAACCTCAGAAGCAGATCAATCGGTACAACTATCTTGACACAGTCGTACATCTGATGGAAGATGACTTGTAAAGATGTTTTGGAGTATATATTGTATGTTAAATTCTGCTGAGTCAAAGCATTACAATACTGGCTATGGAGGCATGGACGACTTACAGGGAACCGGTGCTGTTTGATTCGCTGTGGTAGTATAGCAGCCAAATATCTGCGTGGCTTCGCAGCTTGACTGCGTTCCACCCCTATCCATTTCTCGTAACCGTTGTGATTAGAGCGCTTATTTAACTAGGCAGAGGTCCAGGTTCGATCTCCAGCAGTGTTTTGTCTGCCAGTACAGAGCTACAGTCGTTTATACCGAACAGGGTTTCAGAACGACAGACATACACACACATCATGCACAGGTGTTCTTCCAGCCCATCAGCACTGATCAATGCTTGAGACTAAACACGGTGGTATTCACATTAGAAAGTGTCGTTAATACTTGATGACGTGTTGTTGACACCAAATACAACATTACTTATTAACATCATCTTCCACTGTTGTCAGCAAGCGTCGTGGGGAGAAATAATTGACGTTCCAATACCCAGCGTGTGGCACTTGATAGTGTCATTCCGTATAAATGTACAATGTCGCTGATGTTGTCAATCCATTTTCCTCTGGGACGCCCTCTTGCTCTCGCAACAGATCTTCTTTGGTGTAGCATAGTGCTGGTAACTGATGGAGTTGCATTCTGACGAGATGGCCGAACCATTTGATATTCGGCTTATCAATATATGTGGCACGTGTTTATTCCACTGTCTGTCTGATAACAACATTGTTTCTTACAGTCTCGGATAGTTAAGCCGGCAGCTCTTCTCATGCATCTCGTTTCGCAGGTGTTGATTTTGCGTAGGTGTGATTTGAATAATGTCCTAGTCTGCCATTGGTAGCTTTAACTCCACTGTTGCCATTATCATGTCTCTGTACTCTAACTCCACTGTTGCCATTATCATGTCTCTGTACTTTAACTCCACTGTTGCCATTATCATGTCTCTGTACTTTAACTCCACTGTTGCCATCATCATGTCTCAGAACTTTAACTCCACTGTTGCCATCATCATGTCTCAGAACTTTAACTCAACTGTTGCCATCATCATGTCTCTGTACTTTAACTCCACTGTTGCCATCATCATGTCTCTGTACTTTAACTCCACTGTTGCCATCATCATGTCTCTGTACTTTAACTCCACTGTTGCCATCACCATGTCTCTGTACTTTAACTCCACTGTTGCCATCATCATGTCTCAGAACTTTAACTCCACTGTTGCCATCATCATGTCTCTGTACTTTAACTCCACTGTTGCCATCATCATGTCTCTGTACTTTAACTCCACTGTTGCCATCATCATGTCTCTGTACTTTAACTCCACTGTTGCCATCACCATGTCTCTGTACTTTAACTCCACTGTTGCCATCATCATGTCTCTGTACTAATTCCTCTGTTGCCATCATCATGTCTCTGTACTAATTCCTCTGTTGCCATCATCATGTCTCTGTACTTTAACTCCACTGTTGCCATCATCATGTCTCTGTACTAATTCCTCTGTTGCCATCATCATGTCTCTGTACTTTAACTCCACTGTTGCCATCATCATGTCTCTGTACTAATTCCTCTGTTGCCATCATCATGTCTCTGTACTTTAACTCCACTGTTGCCATCATCATGTCTCTGTACTAATTCCTCTGTTGCCATCATCATGTCTCTGTACTTAACTTCTACTGTTGCCATCATCATGTCTCTGTACTTTAACTCCACTGTTGCCATCATCATGTATCTGTACTAATTCCCTCTGTTGCCATCATCATGTCTCTGTACTTTAACTCCACTGTTGCCATCATCATGTCTCTGTACTAATCCTCTGTTGCCATCATCATGTCCTCTGTACTTTAACTCCACTGTTGCCATCATCATGTCTCTGTAATAATTCCTCTGTTGCCATCATCATGTCTCTGTACTAATTCCTCTGTTGCCATCATCATGTCTCTGTACTTAATTCCATCTGTTGCCATCATCATGTCCTCTGTACTAATTCCTCTGTTGCCATCATCATGTCTCTGTACTTTAACTCCACTGTTGCCATCATCATGTCTCTGTACTAATTCCTCTGTTGCCATCATCATGTCTCTGTACTTTAACTCCACTGTTGCCATCATCATGTCTCTGTACTAATTCCTCTGTTGCCATCATCATGTCTCTGTACTAATTCCTCTGTTGCCATCATCATGTCTCTGTACTAATTCCTCTGTTGCCATCATCATGTCTCTGTACTAATTCCTCTGTTGCCATCATCATGTCTCTGTACTTTAACTCCACTGTTGCCATTATCATGTCTCTGTACTTAATTCCTCTGTTGCCATCATCATGTCTCTGTACTTTAACTCCACTGTTGCCATCATCATGTCTCTGTACTAATTCCTCTGTTGCCATCATCATGTCTCTGTACTAATTCCTCTGTTGCCATCATCATGTCTCTGTACTAATTCCTCTGTTGCCATCATCATGTCTCTGTACTTTAACTCCACTGTTGCCATCATCATGTCTCTGTACTAATTCCTCTGTTGCCATCATCATGTCTCTGTACTAATTCCTCTGTTGCCATCATCATGTCTCTGTACTTTAACTCCACTGTTGCCATTATCATGTCTCTGTACTTTAACTCCACTGTTGCCATCACCATGTCTCTGTACTTTAACTCCACTGTTGCCATCACCATGTCTCTGTACTTTAACTCCTCTGTTGCCATCACCATGTCTCAGAACTTTAACTCCACTGTTGCCATCACCATGTCTCTGTACTTTAACTCCTCTGTTGCCATCACCATGTCTCAGAACTTTAACTCCACTGTTGCCATTATCATGTCTCTGTACTTTAACTCCACTGTTGCCATTATCATGTCTCTGTACTTTAACTCCACTGTTGCCATCATCATGTCTCTGTACTTTAACTCCTCTGTTGCCATCATCATGTCTCTGTACTTTAACTCCACTGTTGCCATCATCATGTCTCTGTACTTTAACTCCATCTGTTGCCATCATCATGTCTCTGTACTTTAACTCCTCTGTTGCCATTCATCATGTCTCTGTACTTCAACTCCACTGTTGCCATCATTCATGTCCCTGTACTTTAACTCCTCTGTTGCCATCATCCATGTCTCTGTACTTTAACTCCACTGTTACCATCATCCATGTCTCTGTACTTTAACTCCACTGTTGCCATCACCATGTCTCTGTACTTTAACTCCTCTGTTGCCATCATCATGTCTCTGTACTTTAACTCCACTGTTGCCATCATCATGTCTCTGTACTTTAACTCCTCTGTTGCCATCATCATGTCTCTGTACTTTAACTCCACTGTTGCCATTATCATGTCTCTGTACTTTAACTCCACTGTTGCCATCACCATGTCTCTGTACTTTAACTCCACTGTTGCCATCATCATGTCTCAGAACTTTAACTCCACTGTTGCCATTATCATGTCTCTGTACTTCAACTCCACTGTTGCCATCATTATGTCCCTGTACTTTAACTCCACTGTTGCCATCATCATGTCTCTGTACTTCAACTCCACTGTTGCCATCATTATGTCCCTGTACTTTAACTCCACTGTTGCCATCATCATGTCTCTGTACTTCAACTCCACTGTTGCTATCATTATGTCCCTGTACTTTAACTCCACTGTTGCCATCACCATGTCTCTGTACTTTAACTCCACTGTTGCCATTATCATGTCTCTGTACTTTAACTCCACTGTTGCCATCACCATGTCTCTGTACTTTAACTCCACTGTTGCCATCACCATGTCTCTGTACTTTAACTCCTCTGTTGCCATCACCATGTCTCTGTACTTTAACTCCACTGTTGCCATCACCATGTCCCTGTACTTTAACTCCTCTGTTGCCATCACCATGTCTCTGTACTTTAACTCCACTGTTGCCATTATCATGTCTCTGTACTTTAACTCCACTGTTGCCATCACCATATCTCTGTACTTTAACTCCACTGTTGCCATCACCATGTCTCCGAGGTGGTTAGTAATGGACCCATATACACGCTTTATGTCGTATTGTACATGTGGTGCTACCTGCATATATTTATACCACTGGCATTCGGCGGTTGATGGGGTTAATATTACGTTAGCCGCCTTTACTTCCTATAACATTCCCTGGTACCGATTTAGGCTGTGTCGACCTGAGAGTTCAGGTCCATTTTTAACAAAACATCCCCGACTCCAGGGATGTCCAAACTTGATCGCCGGGGCCGGAGACCACTGCTCTCCCGCGTCGAAAGAGTTAAGCCCTATGCCCACATTCCTGGAGCTGACCATATGGATCCATGTGGTTGGGGCCAGCTACCTGACGGGGGCTGTTGGGTGGTGCCAGACCAGAAATCACACATGCTCTTGATGTAAAACTAATGGGGTCAGACGTTGACTGTGTGCCGGATGAGTGCACAATACATGATCGGTCGCGGTTCTACGATATCCAGTGTCATAAAGTCCACTAGACCCGAATTTATAGGGAACTGTAACTTTCCGATGTTTAACATAGTTACAAATTAACAGGGCCAGAGATCTTTCTTTTACAGGATGGGATTGTTTGTGATTAAATAATTATATGTATTATTTCTTTCTACTAATGAAAGCTACCCGAGTACGGCAGTTTTTACCTATTGCATGTGGACGTTAACCAGTGTAGTCATTCTATGTCTACCTGTAGATCCCACTGTATGCCAGTATAGTCAGTCTACGTGACTACCTGTAGATCCCACTGTATGTCAGTGTAGTCATTCTACGTGACTGCTTGTAGATCCCGCTGTATGCCAGTGTAGTCATTCTACGTGACTACGTGTAGATCCCACTGTATGTCAGTGTAGTCATTCTACGTGACTACCTGTAGATCCCACTGTATGTCAGTGTAGTTATTCTACGTGACTACCTGTAGACCCCACTGTATGTCAGTGTAGTCATTCTACGTGACTACCTGTAGACCCCACTGTATGTCAGTGTAGTCATTCTACGTGACTACCTGTAGACCCCACTGTATGTCAGTGTAGTCATTCTACGTGACTACCTGTAGACCCCAATGTATGTCAGTGTAGTCATTCTACGTGACTACCTGTAGAATCCACTTTATGTCAGGTAGTCATTCTACATGACTACGTGTAGATCCCGATGTATGTCAGTGTAGTCATTCTACGTGACTACCTGTAGACCCCACTGTATGCCAGTGTAGTCATTCTACGTGACTACCCGTAGATCCCACTGTAGGTCCGTGTAGTCATTCTACGTGACTACGTGTAGATCCCACTGTATGTCAGTGTAGTCATTCTACGTGACTACATGTAGATCCCACTGTATGTCAGTGTAGTCATTCTACGTGACTACCTGTAGATCCCACTGTATGTCAGTGTAGTCATTCTACGTGACTACCTGTAGACCCCACTGTATGTCAGTGTAGTCATTCTACGTGACTACCTGTAGACCCCACTGTATGTCAGTGTAGTCATTCTACGTGACTACCTGTAGATCCCACTGTATGTCAGTGTAGTCATTCTACGTGACTACCTGTAGACCCCAATGTATGTCAGTGTAGTCATTCTACGTGACTACCTGTAGAATCCACTTTATGTCAGGTAGTCATTCTACATGACTACGTGTAGATCCCGATGTATGTCAGTGTAGTCATTCTACGTGACTACCTGTAGACCCCACTGTATGCCAGTGTAGTCATTCTATGTGACTACCCGTAGATCCCACTGTAGGTCCGTGTAGTCATTCTACGTGACTACGTGTAGATTCCACTGTATGTCAGTGTAGTCATTCTACGTGACTACATGTAGATCCCACTGTATGTCAGTGTAGTCATTCTACGTGACTACCTGTAGATCCCACTGTATGTCAGTGTAGTCATTCTACGTGACTACGTGTAGATCCCACTGTATGTCAGTGTAGTCATTCTACATGACTACCTGTAGACCCCACTGTATGTCAGTGTAGTCATTCTACTGTGACTACGTGTAGATCCCACTGTATGTCAGTGTAGTCATTCTACGTAACTACCCGTAGATCCCACTGTATGTCAGTGTGGTCATTCTACGTGACTACCTGTAGATCCCACTGTATGTCAGTGTAGTCATTCTACGTGACTACGTGTAGATCCCACTGTATGTCAGTGTAGGCATTCTACGTGACTACGTGTAGATCCCACTGTATGTCAGTGTAGTCATTCTACGTGACTAAGTGTAAATCCCAATGTATGTCAGAGTAGTCATTCTACGTGACTACCTGTAGATCCCACTGTATGCCAGTGTAGTCATTCTACGTGACTATGTGTGGATCCCACTGTATGTCAGTGTAGTCATTCTACGTGACTACGTGTGGATCCCACTGTATGTCAGTGTAGTCATTCTACGTGACTACCCGTAGATCCCACTGTATGTCAGTGTAGTCATTCTACGTGACTACGTGTGGATCCCACTGTATGTCAGTGTAGTCATTCTATGTGACTACGTGTAGATCCCACTTTATGTCAGTGTAGTCATTCTACGTGACTACGTGTAGATCCAGCTGTATGTCAGTGTAGTCATTCTACATGACTACGTGTAGATCCCGCTTTATGTCAATGTAGTCATTCTACATGACTACGTGTAGATCCAGCTGTATGTCAGTGTAGTCATTCTACGTGACTACGTGTAGATCCCGCTGTATGTCAATGTAGTCATTCTACGTGACTACGTGTAGATCCCGCTGTATGTCAATGTAGTCATTCTACGTGACTACGTGTAGATCCTGCTGTATGTCAGTGTAGTCATTCTACGTGACTACGTGTAGATCCCACTTTATGTCAGTGTAGTCATTCTACGTGACTACATGTAGATCCCGATGTATGTCAGTGTAGTCATTCTACGTGACTACGTGTAGATTCAGCTGTATGTCAGTGTAGTCATTCTACGTGACTACCTGTAGATCTCACTGTATGTCAGTGTAGTCATTCTACGTGACTACCTGTAGATCTCGCTGTATGCCAGTGTAGTCATTCTACGTGACTATGTGTAGATCCCACTGTATGTCAGTGTAGTCATTCTACGTGACTACATGTAGATCTCACTGTATGTCAGTGTAGTCATTCTACGTGACTACCTGTAGATCTCGCTGTATGTCAGTGTAGTCATTCTACGTGACTATGTGTAGATCCCGCTGTATGCCAGTGTAGTCATTCTACGTGACTACCCGTAGATCCCACTTTATGTCAGTGTAGTCATTCTACGTGACTACGTGTAGATCCCGATGTATGTCAGTGTAGTCATTCTACGTGACTACGTGTAGATCCCGCTGTATGCCAGAGGATCTAGTGAATGTGGTACATATCACAGCGCCATCTACATTGAACTTGGGTTTGTTTGTGCTGGTAGGGCTGAATTTAACTCTGGTAGGTTACTATCGCCGGTCTCCCTGGTCTAGGTGTTACACGACTTTCTCCGTAATCCCGTATACTCTCGTAAGTAACGTGACGTTGAGAGAGAATCGGTAGCGGTTCTCGGTAACTTAGGTGTATGTGAGCCGGTCGCTCAGAAAGCAACGGCAAACTACTGAGCCGTAATCTTGCCAAGAAATCAACAATCAGCTGAAAGATGCTGATGTTGACAGCGATGTCCTGTAATGGATATGAAAAAAAAGGTTAGTATCCCATCGAGGCAGCGCGTGATGGCTAGCATGTTCGCCTTGCGGCCAGATGATCGTGTGTTTGTGTCCCCATCGATATTTTAAACAATTGATGTGGGCTACCAGATCCACCCAGGCTTATATGGGTATCAAGGAATGACCTGGCAAGCACAGGCGGCCGGTGTCATAAGACCACATCATACACCGAGTGCCCATTGGTCTAGAACATACAGGACTAGCACCATATAGCCTGAGCGTCTCCAAGTGTGTAGCAGGTGTGTCACTGGTGAAGCTTGTTATCTGTTACTCACTGGGAATAGATATATGATTGTAACATAGGGTATGTTTTCTATAAATTGTACTCCACCTCCCACAGGTCATCGTGGTGTCTATTGTCCACAACCCTGTCAAGTGTCAGCAACACTCCATTTACCGTCATTCATGGTGTATCATATATACGAGGGGTAGTCAATAACTAAGTCACAAATGGCTGTAGAAAAATAGCTAACTATGATAACAACTTGAAACCAGTTTGTTTGTATACATACATTGTCCCTTTATTCAAACTAGAATCAATTCTGGAAATAAGATATACTATGCACTACAACATCTACTAAAATCAAATACGCTATCTCGTAACACCAAAATCACAATATACAAAACACTGATCAGACCATTTGTGCTGTATGGCTCTGAAACCTGGAGTACAACGAAAGGAGACGAAGCCTTGTTACAAACCTTTGAGAACAAAGTTTTAAGACGCATCTTTGGACCCATTAGGGACACACAAAGTGGAGAGTGGAAAAGAAGAAGTAACAAAGACATTTATGATCTGTTTAAGTCCCCGCTAATCACTGGTATCTTCTTCTTCTTCTTTGCGTTCATCCTGGAGTGATTTTTTCAGATGTGATTGCGGTGTGTCTGGTTAGGCACCCTCGGGTCGAAACCCTCAGGCCAACACATCCGACTTTTAGCGTGCATTTTTGACCAGGTTAGCAATCCTGGGAGACTCTCACTTTTGTGGTACCGTCCACATCTCAGCTGGTCAAGTTGGAACAGTCGAAGACTACACGGTCATCACCTCAAGTGAAGGCAGGGACAGTCCATAGCATTTTCCGCCATCCTGGGTGGCTTCCATAATTGCAGAGCCGGCACATAACACTCTGGTGCTGGGTTTACCGAGGGAATCGTCACGTCCTGCTCATGGCTGTTTTAATTCCTCACTTCAATATATTGGGCATTTCGCTCGCCCTGGGCCGTTCCTGCACAAACCAGTCAGCTCTGCGGTTGGTTTCCACTAAGCGAGTTTTCGGACATGTGCTTGTCCCTGTACCCATCAGAGCTGTTCCAGGCACGGCGGACATTCGGAAAACTACCTAGTCAGAGCTGTTCCGAACAAGAGCTGCATTCGGAAACTAGGTAGTCAGAGCTGTTCCTAGCACGAGAGACATTCGGACGAGACATTTCACTCGGACGTAATTGCGTAGTGTCAATTTTTAGTTTGCCACCTGTAGGACGACACTTCCGACTTCCGGCGGGCATTTTTTAATGAGGTTAACCTTCCTCTGATTTCGAGGCACGTTAGACTGTTGTGATGTCGCCCACATCTCAGCTGGTCAAGATAGAACGACCAACGACATCGCGGTCGGCCCTCAAGGGAAGGCAGGGGCAGACAATGGGCAGTCCCTCGCTATCCAAGGAGGCTTCCATAATTGCAGAGCCGGCACATATTGCTCCGAGACTGGGCTCACCCGAGGAGTTGCCACGTCCTGCTCATGGCTGCTTTAGTTCCTCACTTCCATGTATTGGGCATCTCGTTTGCCACTGGTCGCTCAAGTGAGCTCCAGGGGCGGTCAGACTGCGGGCGACATCCACTCGGTAAGATTTTGCTTTTGACTTTGGACCACGCAATAGGTTCGCTCGCCGTGCGTTCCATTTCGCGTTATTGAGACGTTTCTCCACTTTTATCTACACTCTCTATGAGTTAGATACACAGTTTTCGTAACCATTTCCTTCGACTGGGGCATTTTACTGACTTTTTGTACTCGCTCACGAGGTAGGCTACATGTGCTGCCGGCTCAGCACCTTACCTTCGTGCAGCAGTCAGTGAGAAACGGCCAGGCCATCTCATCCGGGAATCCAACATATCCCTCAGCTGAGAGCCTTCAAACAAGTGTCAGAACTGGGCATGTAGCTTGCTCAGTATCTCGATTCCAATTTTTTGGTAGGTGGATATCGGCCCGACTCTCAGATCCGAGGGTCTGTGGCTTAGAGGCGTTCAGCCTAAACCCTCGACAGAGAGCCTTAGAGTATTGTCCGAAACAAGAACTGCCGTCATGCGCCTGATTTAAACTTTTTACTGCTATCCTCAGTCTCCTGCAGAGCAGCAGGTTGTGTCTCTCTTAGTCTGGTCCCTATCCCATACGCTGTCCGATATGTAGTTTTCACCCATCGGCAAGCACATGGGGTCAACGGGACACTCAAGCTCCCCCACCACGGCAAGGTGGAGACACATCGGGGGAGAATCTATCATGAAGACTAGTAGACTACAATAGCTGGGGCAAATAGAACACTGTCAGCATAACCTTCTCTGCTGATGGCGTCACCTTGAATTTTTGGACACAAGGCGAAGAAGGATGTTTCCACTGCATTGAAGCACGCTTTGATTCGGGCTGGTAGTTATGGACCCATGATTCGTCCACAGTAACAATCCTGTTCATTGTGTCTTCTCCTTCATCTTCGTATTGACAGAGATGATGCAAGGACAACCCAAATCGGTTCATTTTGTGTTCCTTCTTCAATTGTATGGGTACCCACCTTGAGCACACTTTCTTAAATTTCAATCGATCATGCTTTATGTTGTATGCTGAACCATGTGAGCACCCTATTGCAGATGCTACAGAGTCTATCGTTACTCGCCTGTCACCTCTAATCATCTCCTCCACCCGCTGCACGGATGCTTCTGTTGCATTCTCAACAGGACCACCAGATCGGATTTCATCAACAATTGTAGAGCGTCCTTTAGAAATTTTTTTACCCAGCTATGCATCGCTTTACGGGAAACAGGAAGCATTTCCTTATGAATGTCCTTTGCAGGCAGTCCTTTTGCCCCCTCCCCCCCCCCCCACCCCCCCAAAAAAAACTCACAACAGCACGTTGCTCTTTGGTTGTACACTCCGTAAGTACAGTCGCCGTTTTGTTTATGCGCTGCGCATTCGCATAAGCCACCTAGCACCACCTGACGAACGGGAATATAAAGTTCGATGTTGCTGTCACTTAATAACACCTGTAAACAACACCAACTACATTTACCTGCCATCCCACAGAAATGTGTGACTTACTTATTGACTCGCCCTCGTAAAATGTGCGTTTATATATCAGCTGTCACTACTTTGAAACACCCAAATAGACGTATATCCTCAAAGCGACAGATAATCAATCGAATATTCACACCAACCATAAGCTAACAATGGTAGACTAGGACATTATCCAAATCACACCTACGCAAAATCAACACCTGCGAAACGAGATGCATGAGAAGAGCTGCCGGCTTAACTATCCGAGACTGTAAGAAACAATGTTGTTATCAGACAGACAGTGGAATGAACACGTGCCACATATCATGATAAGCCGAATATCAAATGGTTCGGCCATCTCGTTAGAATGCAACGCCATCAGTTACCAGCACTGACGCTACACCAAAGAAGATCTGTTGCGAGAGCAAGAGGGCGTCCCAGAAGAAAATTGATTGACGACATCAGCAACATTGTACATTTACACGGAATGACACTATCCAGTACCACACGCTGGGTGCTGGAACGTCAATTATATTTCCCCACGACGCTTGATGACAAACGTGTAAGGTGATGATAATAAGTAATGTTGTATTTAGTGTCAACAACACGTCATCAAGTACTAACGACACTTTCTAATGTGAATACCACCGTGTTTAGTCTCAAGCATTGATCATGCCCAGTGCCGATAGGCTGTAAGAACACTTGTGCACGTTGTGTTTGTGTGGATCCGTGTTCTTATGTTAAGCGTTTCGTGATTGTGCTTTTCTCAAATTGTGATACTTGTGATTCAACTTTCCTCCTGGTTATTTAAGAACATCAAAACAAACGCGACTGCTCATGCGATCGCACTAATTCACACTATTAATTTCGCCTTCAGCACATAAAAAGCAACATGAATGTATTGGAATATATTACATTATAACACGCAAACCCCAAGTAAGACAGCAGCCACGGCTGAAAGGGGTGTAATATCACAACCCAACCAAGAACGACAGGCCGCCTAGGGACTCTAGTAAAACGATGCGTTCTTCAGAAGCACAACATAAATATTTCGCATCCCGCTGAGTCAGACCTTTCATCTTGGATGCAGAAAGTTGATTTCACGTTTACCGCATGATTTTCTCTAAATTTATACCAGAAGCAGTGTCGACAGATAGCCAATCTTGGGAGTGTCAATGTGATTATATTCACAGAGTGCTTGAACAAACCCACACAACTGTCGACTTGTGCAGCTCGCAACACGTGCTAGCACTACGGCAATCTGATGAGTTAGCGGTATGGCCAGACGTCCAGCTTTGTGGATGTGAATGAAACATCTCTACAACTAGACGATACGACTTGAAGCTTCTGAATATTGAGGTTTTCCGCATATTTATGACAATTTCCCCCACACAGGGTGGAATACGTGACCACAATCAACGATCATGACACATATAAGCAGTTGGTCAGGCATTGTCTCTAGTTTTATAAAACAGACAACATACCCTCTCCCCGACATCAACCCGTAATATCAGGTCATCTTCTACCGCAAGAGAACAGTTGCTATAACTATCTTCCATATAGCTTCATGTTAACGAGCTTCAGTTATCCATGAGGCTTCGTGTTCCTTCAGTTATCCTGAGGTGTCATGTTACTTCAATTATACGTGATGCTTCGTGATGCTTCAGTTATCCGTGAGGCATCGTGTTGCTTCATATATCTATGAGGCTTTGTGTTGCTTCAATTGTTCATAAAGCTTCGTGTTACTTCAGTTATCCATGAGGCTTCGTGTTGCTTCAGTTATCCGTGAGGCCTCGTGTTGCTTCAGTTATCCATAAGGCGTTGTGTTGCTTCAGTTATCCATAAAGCTTCGCGTTACTTCAGTTGATCATGAGGCTTCGCGTTGCTTCAGTTATTAGTGAGGCTTCGTGTTGCTTCAGTTATTGAGGCAACATGTTGTTTCGGTTATCCTTTAGGCTTCGTGTTACTTCAGTTATCCTTTAGGCTTCGTGTTACCTCAGTTATCCGTGAAGCTTCGTATTACCTCAGTTATCCGTGAGGTGTCATGTGGCTTCAGTTATTGAGGCATCATGTTGCTTCAGTTATTGAGGCCCCATGTTGCTTCAGTTATCCTTTAGGCGTCATGTTGCTTCAGTGCTTGCTTGCTTGCTTGTGTTCGTTGGATTGATCTCCAACACAAAGTCCTGTATGTCGGATGAAGGCATCCTGTTGTCCAACATCAGTGTGATGTCATACAGGACCTGAGGTTTTCAGTTATCCAGAAGACTTCGTGTTACTTCAGTTATCCTTGAGGCGCAATGTTGCTTTAGTTATCCGTGAAATATCATGTTACTTCAGTTATCCGTGACAGATCATGTTACTTCAGTTATCCGTTAGGTGTCATGTTAATTCATTTATCCGTGAAAGATCATGTTACTTCAGTTATCTTGAGGTGTCTTGTTACCTCAGTTATCATGTGTGTCATGTCATGTGCCATATCAGGTGTCATGTTACCGCAGTTATCCGTGAGGTGTCATGTTATTTCAGTTATCTATGAGAGATCATGTTACTTTAGTTATCCGTTAGAGATCATGTTACTTCAGTTATCCGTGAGGTGTTATATTACTGCAGTTTTCCACGAGGTGTCATATCACTAAAGGTATCCATGAGGAGGTGTCATATTACTTCAGTTATCCATGAGGTTCATATTATTTTAGTTATCCGAGAGGTGTCGCATTACTTCAGTTATCATCGAGGCGTTATGCTACTTTAGTTATCTGTGAGGCTTCGTGTTATTTCAGTTATCTGTTTATTAGGTGGGTGTCATTTTACATCAATAATTCGTGAGGTGTTATATTACTACAGTTATCCGAGAGATGTCATATTACTACAGTTATCCGTGAGGTGTCATATTACTTCAGATATCCATGCGGTGCCATGTTACTTCAGTTATCCACGAGGTGTCATATTACTTCATTTATCCGCGAGGCTTCGGGTTACATCAGTTATCCATGAGGCTTCATGTTACTTCAGTTTATTCCATGAGGCTTCATGCATCTTCAATTATCCATGAGGCGTCATGTTACTTCAGTTTTCAGTAAGGCTTCGTGTTCTTCAGTTATTGGTGAGGCTTCATTTTACTTGTTATCCGTGAGGCTTCGTGTTATTTCAGTTATCCGTGAGGTTTCGTGTTACTTCAGTTATCCGCGAGGCGTCAAGTTGACTGTTTTTAGTTAGCCGTTCTGTTGAGCAATTGACAATCAATTGTTCGCCGCTGCCATCCCTGTACTTACAGCTGAAAGTGTTTACATGGAAACAGAGCGTGATGACAACGGATACTCACGCAAACCTCAGGTCCTGTATGACATCACACTGATGTTGGACAACAAGATGCCTTCATCCGACATACAGGACTTCGCGTTGGAGCTCAAGCCAACGAACACAAGCAAGCAAGCAGCATCACACCATGATCATCTCGTCATTATGACGTGTCATGCCGAGGGACGTGGCTTATCGTGTTCCTCCACAAACGTATGTTCTCTGCGTTATTGATCGTGTTCATTCACAAACATATGTTCTCCGCATTATTGACCGTGTTCCGCCACAAACGTATATTCTCTGCGTTATTGATGAGTTTGAAATTGCTGGGCACAGAACACAATTCTCTGGTGGCATCGTATGTGCCATTTCTCATGAACTGGCAATATTTCTCGCAGTTTTAATTTTCAGCATGTGTAACTGATCATATGTTACGCCCTACTCGGCACTATGAAATTAGAAATCTATCTCCCATAAGATTGTTGTCGTGATTTGTCTCACCACTTGCAGTATTTCCAGCGTAAAATACCTGCCTGTCTACGACACAAGAACGTTACAAGGCCTAGTTCTGCTGCACTTTGTGCTCCGAGATTGGGAAATCATTAATACTGGCTCGTTTACGAGAACCAAGCGATGACTGAGAATCTACAACCATGGTCAGGCTGAGAGAGAACAGCAAGTTAAAATAGGTGTGGCCAAACAAGAACACTACGCGGGAAGCCAAAGAAGAGTAACAAACCAACACAGAACTCATGTCGTGAGCCGCTATACGCTGCGGGATTTGCTGAGGAGGGGATCCGAGCACTTATGGACTGAATGGTTCGATGTGCAATGAGGATGATACGTCGCCTAACTAACTAACTAACTAACTAACTAACTAACTAACTAACTAACTAACTAACTAACTAACTAACTAACTAACTAACTAACTAACTAACTAATTAACGAACAAACTAACTATATAACTATTCATACTGGCTGTATTATCTCAGCAACTGTTATGTTGTTTCACCGATCTGTTCAAATGGCAATCCAAAGATAGAAAACAATTCTCTGTTCAACAAAACAGCGTGAAACACATATAATTAACAACTCACACTTGTTGGCGTGAAGCACCTTTTATCAGGAAAACATATTTTAACGTTCCACTTTTGCTGCCTTGGCGAACCACTTAGTTCAGAAACGCACGGAAGAATTTCATACTTTCTGGCGAGACAGATACATATTTTCTGAAGCACACAGTAAAATAGAATGTCTGCTGAGGTAGCGAAAATAGTTTTTCAAAATCACAATAAAATAAAGTATATGCGATACCATTTTTTTTAATTAAAAAAAGAACATACTATAATATACCACATTTGCAGATGTTGTAAATTACTGTTGTAATTCACATAGCTAGATAAAAATGTCATATAACAGAACAGTCATAGAGATATCTACACACTGAAACAATAGTGCTTTACACATTACACACAGTCTGTCCAGATACGATTCTGGTATTCCCAGCGTGTCCAGCAGACACCAGCACATCAGAAGCACATACCTTCGTACATCCAGCACATGAGAAGCACATAACGCTGTGATGTCAAAGTCTTAAGACCGTATGGGTGGTGTCGTCATCATCATAACGTACCATGTCAGCTGGCGTGGGAGTACATGTCTCTTCACAGATGATTGCCCTTGGTGTTCTGTCGCAACTCTAATGATTGTATTCCTCCATGTCACTATCTCAGTCCACTCAGCATAATTTCTCTTGGTCTGCCTCTCTTACACTTGATCTTTCCAATTGTCACGATGTGACTGATCAGACCAATTCGCGTGGTAAATGTTTGACCACAATGGATGTATGTGAACACGTGGTGGTCATTTCCACCACCACGAACCATCTGACGTCTCACACGCTCGCTGTGTGACCTCTGCAATCACAATAATGTCATTATTCTAATATTCTTATTATATTATATACTCTGTCATTATTCCAATTCTGATCTTTGCTCTCCATGCAACACTATCATCGGTGACTTTCTCCCAATGTGCAAAATCACTGTCTGTATCAGTCTTGTCCGCTTATACACATCTTTGTATCGTAGTAGACGCCGTCCCCAAGATCTCTTACCCATCTGTAATTTACAAACAAATATGGTCTTTACCCTTCTAACATCGTCCATCACAATGTAACAGACTATCGTCTGTCAAAATGGCCAGGTGCCATTAGTATTCAGAACAGGCAACAGAAACCGTCACACAACCTGATTTTTCCAATACTTCAGTATTTGTCATTTTGTCTTGCCACTTAATACCAAGTATTCTTCGCAGACACCGCATACAGAAGCTGTTAAACGTTTCTCTTGGTGTAAGTAAGTTGACCAGGCTTCGCTGTCATAAAGAAGAGTACTAAGGAGACAAGCTTGATAGTCCAGGAGTTGTGCTTAGCCAGTAAGCTTCCTGTTCCCTCAGACTCTCTTTGTTAATCTGTTCATTGTTGTTAGTTAGTTAGTTAGTTAGTTCGTTAGTTAGTTAGTTAGTTAGTTAGTTAGTTAGTTCATTAGTTAGTTAGTTAGTTCGTTCGTTAGTTAGTTAGTTCGTTAGTTCGTTAGTTAGTTAGTTAGTTAGTACGTTAGTTCGTTAGTTAGTTAGTTAGTTAGTTAGTTAGATAGTTAGTTAGTTCATTAGTTAGTTAGTTAGTTAGTTAGTTAGTTAGTTAGTTCGTTCGTTAGTTAATTAGTTAGTTAGTTAGTTAGTCAGTTCGTTCGTTAGTTAGTTAGTTAGTTAGTTCGTTAGTTAGTTCGTTCGTTAGTTAGTTAGTTCGTTAGTTCGTTAGTTAGTTAGTTAGTTAGATAGTTAGTTAGTTAGTTAGTTAGTTAGTTAGTTAGTTCGTTCGTTCGTTCGTTAGTTAGTTAGTTAGTTCGTTAGTTAGTTCGTTCGTTAGTTAGTTAGTTCGTTCGTTCGTTAGTTAGTTAGTTAGTTAGTTAGTTAGTTCGTTCGTTAGTTAGTTTGTAGTTCGTTAGTTAGTTAGTTAGTTAGTTAGTTAGTTAGTTAGTTAGTTAGTTAGTTAGTCCGTTCGTTCGTTAGTTAGGTCGTTAGTTAGTTAGTTAGTACGTTGGTTCGTTAGTTAGTTCGTTAGTTAGTTAGTTAGTTAGTTATTTAGTTAGATAGTTAGTTAGTTCATTAGTTAGTTAGTTAGTTAGTTCGCTAGTTAGTTAGTTAGTTAGTTCGTTAGTTAGTTAGTTAGTTAGTTCATTAGTTAGTTAGTTAGTTCGTTAGTTCGTTCATTCGTTAGTTAGTTCGTTCGTTCGTTAGTTAGTTAGTTAGTTAGTTAGTTAGATTAGTTAGTTAGTTAGTTAGTTAGTTAGTTAGTTAGTTAGTTAGTTAGTTAGTTAGTATAGTTAGTTAGTTAGTTTAGTTAGTTAGTTAGTTAAGTTAGTTAGTTAGTTAGTTAGTTAGTTTAGTTAGTAGTTAGTTAGTTAGTTAGTTTATTAGTTAGCTTCGTCGTTAGTTAGTTAGTTAGTTAGTTCGTTCGTTAGTTCGTTAGTTAGTTAGTTAGTCGTTAGTTAGTTTAGTTAGTTAGTTAGTTAGTTATTTAGTTTAGTTAGTTAGTTAGTTAGTTGTTAGTTAATTCTTTAGTTACGTTAGTTAGTTAGTTAGTTAGTTAGTTAGTTAGTTAGTAGGTTAGTTATTTAGTTAGTTAGTTAGTTAGTTCATTAGTTAGTTAGTTAGTTAGTTAGTTAGTTCGTTCGTTCGTTCGTTCGTTAGTTAGTTAGTTAGTTAGTTAGTTAGTTCGTTCGTTAGTTAGTTAGTTATTTAGTTCGTTCGTTCATTCGTTCGTTAGTTAGTTCGTTCGTTAATTAGTTAGTTAGTTAGTTAGTCCGTTAGTTAGTTAGTTTGTTTGTTAGTTCGTCCGTTCGTTAATTAGTTAGTTAGTTAGTTAGTTCGTTCGTTCGTTCGTTAGTTCGTTCGTTAGTTCGTTAGTTAGTTAGTTCGTTAGTTAGTTAGTTAGTTAGTTAGTTAGTTAGTTAGTCGACAGATCATCCTCATTGCACATCGAACCATTCAGTCCATAAGTGCTCGGATACCCTCCTAAGCAAATCCCGCAGCGTGTAGCGGCTAACGACACCAATTCTGTGTTTATTTATCAATGTTCTTTGGCTTCCTGCGTAGTGTTCTTGTTCGGCCACACCTGCTGTCTTATAATCCTAATGTGGGTTTCCTGATCTAGGGGTAATTTATTGTTGACCTCTGATCCTAGATATGTGAAACGGGTTACAGGTCTGCGTCGTCAATAAAGATTGATGGTACCCCATCTGCACCTTGTGTCATAATATATGTGCCGAATCTCTGCTAATTGTTGCTGCATATGATGGATGTTATAATAACGTAACATCAACGTGGGTGTTATAATTGAGTAACATCAGTCTCATCTCATCTTGTTCCTCTTGTACCTTGCGGTGTCGAGGTGAGGCATACATAGCGGGAGAGTGCCTGTTTATGGGTTTCATGTATCTAGATTGCCATGGACTCTGATATTCCCTCTGTCCATCGTTTACGTGGTTGGCCTCTTCCTTTGCTTCCATTTGGTCTGTACATCATTGCTTGTTGTGGTATACTATTAGTTGTACATGGCCAAACAATTTGACTTGCTACCTTCTAATAAAATATAGCGCTGCTATAACTTCCGCTTTAGTCCTGATTTCTTCATTTCTGATTTTCACTGTTTTTTTGTTTTTTTTTGATACCCTGAGTTCTCTTCTCATGAATCTCATTTCTGTTGTTGTGATTTTTCTTTTCTCTTGTTCTGTCATTGTCCACGTGTGGCATTGGTAGCATAGAGAGTTGGTAGAAGATTGTGTTGTAGAGTGCTTTCTTAGTAGCTATTGATACACGTTTGTTATTTAGAATCGGTGCCATTTGTCCAATGAGTTGGTTTGCCTCATTGCATCCATTTTCGATCTCGTCTTCTGATTTGCTATTTGATGATATTATACTTCTGAAGCACTTGAACCTCTTTACTTGTTTCAGGGGGTGTTCTTTTGGATGAATCTGTGTTGACTTTTCTTCTTTGGTTATAGTAGTTACCTATGTTGGGTTACGGACGAAGTTCGTAATCCCGCATAACCACGTTCGAAACACAGCTGTGGGCGATTTGGCAGCAGTTATGCCTTACGTTGGATTTTTATGAAATGGTATGGGTGCCGGCCGTTCAGAAATCAATGGCAAACTACTGAACGTAAACTTGCCCAGGAATCAGCCAAACAAATGGTCAGGTTGACTGCTACGTCCTGTAAAGAACATGCAGCTAACTTTAAGAATGTTTTACTTGTGCTAATTTTCATGTTATGTTCCTCACACACTTCTTTTAGACTATTCACGTGATCTTGTAATTCGGCTTCTGATTTTGCTATTAGTGCTTCATCGTCCACAAGTAGGAGTTCTTTAATGGTGTAATTTGCCGTTGGTTCTTCTCCTGTGCTCTGTTCGCCATGCGGTGTTCTTGCGGTCTCTTTTTGGCTGGTTTCTTTACATATGCTGTCTATATATGTTATAAATAAGGATTTCATACAGCTTGTTTCTATCTACTCTATCAAATGGCTTTTCTTGGTCGAAAAGAGCTAAGTAGAATGTTTCATTAAATTCAACTGATTTTTCTATTAGTTGTCTAAGAGCAAAGATGGCATCTGAGGATCCTTTGTTTTTTCCTAAATCCAAGTTGTGTTTCGCTTAGCCGGGGATCTATTGTAGTTCGTAATCTTTTCTCAAGAGATTTGCTAAATATTTTTTCAGTATAACTCAAAAGGGAAATGCCTCTATATTATGTGCAGTCTCTTTGACTGCCTTTGTTTTTCCAAACTGGAATGATTATGGCATTTCCCCTGTCTCATGGTTTCTGTTGTTCTATCCAAACATGGTTAAATAGTCTATGTATCCATGCTGTTTCTACTTCTCTTTCAGCTTTAGTTAGTTCATGTGACATTTCGTCTTGTCCCGGTGATTTATTAAATTGGGCTAATCTGACTGCTTTTCAAATTTCTTCATTCAATATGTCTGGTTCTACTTCTTCGATGGCATCTATGTCGGTTTCCTGAATTCCTGTGGCATCTGATGGAATGTTGAGACGTTGTTCGAAGTACTTTTTAGGATTTGTTTTTGTTCACTTACTGGTTCTCCTGTTTCGCTGTTAATTATTTCAGTTGGGTCATAGTGTTCTCTTCTGACTCTCTTTGCACTGATTTATTTGTAGAATTTTATAATTGCTTCCTTGTAGATTTTTGTTTGTTTGTTTAAAGGGTTTCTCCATATTCCTCCCAGTATTTTTGTTTCTCTCTCTTTACTATTCTATTCACATGTCTTCTTACTATTATATAGTCTATGTAATCACGCTATTGTTTGCTCTTCACCCACGTTTTATATTATTCCTTTTTGTCTTTTACAGCTTTCTTTACATCTGCGTTCCATCAACTTGTTATTTTCCTTATCCGTGTTTGTCATTTTTTCGAGGTTCCACGCGCTATTTTTGCAGTGAAAACATCAGTATGGCTATTTAATTGAGTAACATCGGTATGAATGTCAAAATAGAATAACGTAAGTAGGGACGTTATAAAAGAGCGAGCGTCAATGTAGATGTCATAAAAGAGTAGCGTTATTATGTGTTACAATTGCATTAAGTCAGTATTGTTGCAGCAACATTGGTGATTATGTTTATCTAGATATCCGTGACAACCCTGAGGTTATATGTCGTGCAGAAACGGGAGGCGACATTGACGT
>JACEFZ010013530.1:265000-310000 GCA_014155875.1 Cepaea nemoralis
TTAATGATGACTAATGAAGACTTTGTGTATAAGCGATCGTACGTTGAATTACAACTGCTCCTTCAGCAAGATGCTCTGGTCATTTGGAGGCGACAGTATCCATTCTTCTTCTTTCGTTCGCTTGAAATATGTTTGTAACTGCAATGTTGTCTCTTGTATGAATTTAACTGTCTTTTTTTTTTATTTAGTTCATTCAGCGGTCCATAGAGTTAATCTTCCACTGGCGTCTCTCTAGGCCAGAAGGTTCGCCTGGATATGTTGTAGTTTGGGCAGTCCTGGAGTATGTGCTCTGCTGTCTGCTACGCCAATCTACGTGTGCGCATGGCTGAGTCACCAATCTTGAATATTGTATACATGTGGTTGCGTAATCTATTGTGTCCTGTTCTTAGGCGCAAAATAATGACTTATTCTGGTCTGTCCATAATGTGGTAGTCATCTTGAACAGGTTTTGGTGGCTTTCTGACTGATTTAATAATTCTTTTCTTTTGGTGGTATGTAACGGGCACATCAGGCTGTTTTTTTTTCTCCCCTTCCTTAGCCAATCGACCAGCTCTGTCGTTCCCGGGTATTCCGCAGTGGGATGGTAACCACTGTATGGTGACCTTATGGAGAAGGACCTCCAGTTGTTGTGGTACGATCTTTTCGAGGCATAGGGCCCGGCACTGCTCCTGCCGGGGGGGTCCAAAGCAGGGCAAGCACCATAACATTTAGCAGTAGTCGACATATTTCATGGCGTGATTGCGTGACATCCTGATTTCTGTGGTGCGCCTCCTGGTTGGTTGCCTCCATCTTCAGCACCTTTTTTTTGCTAGAGCAGACTGTGGTCTTACTCGAGGTTAGGTGTGTAGGCACGCACATACGTGTCTGTGCATGCATGCACGTGCATACAAATCTAGAACGTTCTGGTTATTTCTCGGCGCCAGTGACTCGCCGCCGCCCCTTCTCCTGTTTGTTAACACAGGTCCGCCACGAGAAGGCCAGGAGTTGGACTTTTGCTGCAGTGGTGATGAATGCACTAGCCATTGAAGTATTTATGCAGGTTGGGCGCTCTCCCTAACCACGCCCCCGGCTACATAACAGCAATATTTGGAACCCGGTAGTTTTCCCGTGTGGTCACTACACTACTTCTGACAGTCCACTCTCTATTTCTATGAGTGCTGAATGTCCTACACAAATTGGAACGATATAAGACCGTGTGTTTGCGCATACAGCTGAACTGAGCTGACGCTACTAATCCCAGACCAAAAGTGTGGTCAAAGAAGAAAATACAACCGCTAGAACCCAGATAAACAACCGCCTCCTCGTTGCTTTTGATCTGAGCAGTTTTGGAAGGGCGGGGTTTACAGCAGATAGGAAACTCGCATGCTAAGTGAATTCTCTGTGGCAGTTAATGACTTTTCAGGCTTTGATTCGTAGATACGAGCATGAAAACACCGCTGACATATCCATGAACATGTTGTGAGACGTAGATATGTGTGGTGGAGTTGTCTGTTGGAGTTTGTTGACACCGGTTAAACGATCGTTAAAACTTTAATGCAGCTGGCTGAGGATTTAAGGTAGTCCCATTGCATATAGTGTCGCTGGGGGAGTGAGGTTAGGATGAGATATTGCTCCATAGCACTATACGACCTAGGCTTCCGGGTACAAGGTGACAAAAAGTGAAGTACCCAGTTTCACTCCACTAGATGTGTTGGGTATGTGGTGCCAGCTCCATAATTGTTGAACCAATCGGCACTCAATGGCTGACATGGTCTATATCACTGCCGGTCGCTTCTACTTAACAGGATATTTTCTGTATTTGATTTTAGATTGGGGCGACCTGGAAGTTGAAGTAAATCTTCGTTTCGAAGGGGATTAGAACATGTGACGATCCAATTGGCAGGCAAGAGTGCTATTCCTGCTAACTATGTTGCTACTACTACTACTACTACTACTACTACTACTACTACTACTACTACTACTACTACTACTACTACTACTACTACTACTACTACTACTACTGCTACTACTACTACTGCTGCTGCTGCTGCTGCTGCTGCTGCCGCCGCCGTCTCTGAGTGGTGTTACTCTATCCTAATTCTGATGTCGTAGTTTCGCATTTCCTCCTCCAGGAAACTCCAATCAATCACTGTCGAGCATGACCTCTCACACGTGACGAGTGTTCTCTGCTGGTATGTTGATGGCGAACAAGTTCAACACAGGCAGAAGGTCAGCATGGCCGAATGGATAAGAACGCGTGTTCTTAAACATCCGGTGTGCTTATGCCGAGGTAAGGGGTTCAATCCCTACACCGGACAGTTGGACTAAAATGTTGACCTCTCGTCCTTGACTTTCGGGGACGTAAATTGCAAGTACCTCTGAAGTCGGAGTGGGTTCGCCTGATGGCGAGGGACACTGGTAATAGGGAAAGCTGATCCACGAGCAAAATTCAGTTCAGCGTAAGTAGAAGTAGTGTGTGGACTATGCGTGAGTTAAAAGCGAGCCAGCGCAACAAAAACAGAAAGCAAAGTTCACAGAGAAATCGCTGTGCATCATGGGACACTGGACTTCTGTCGGGGGGGGGGGGGGGCGAGCGCGGCAGCACCGGTCTGCTGGGGGGCGAGCGCGGCAGCACCCGTCTGCTTGGGGGGGGGGGGAGCGGGGCGGCATCTGTCCGCTGGAGGATGAGCGGGGCGGCACCTGTCTGCTGGGGGAGGGGGCGGCACCTGTCCGCTGGAGGATGAGCGGGGGGCACCTGTCTGCTGGAGGGCGAGTGGGGCGGCACCTGTCTGTTGGAGGCCGAGCGGGGCAGCACCTTCAGCAGCACCTGGCCTGAGGAGTCCCCTGGTATCACATGTATTGGATATTTCTGGAATATTCTACAACAGTGATTTAAAAAAAACACACACACACACACACAGACCAACAGTGCCTGAAACATTCCGTCAATATGGACATCTAGTCCACAGAAAGCCAGTCTCAACAGAATCGTCGTGGATACAATGTGTTCGTGCATGGTCGCCCATAGTTTCACCAGATGTCGGGAGGGAATAAGCATGCAATGAGAGGTGGAGGGGAGATACGTGGACATAGTGGAACGACCGTGCTAAAAAAAGGAGAGAGAGAGAGAGAGAGAGAGAGAGAGATAGAGAGAGAGAGAGAGAGAGAGAGAGAGAGAGAGAGAGAGAGAGAGAGAGAGAGAGAGAGAGAGAGAGAGTGTGTAGACAGTCTGGCACTGTTGAGAGTACATGTTGACATATTGGCAATGGAACAGCGTGTAGCTGACATCCAATAGATGGCGCATGTTCTTATAGATAGTTGCCTCGTGTGCTTGCAGTTATCTTCTTCCCGTTTAATTATGTATACACGTTATACACTTTACGTAACGCTAGAAGAATGCAGTATTTTCAACATGTTATAAGGCATGCAAGTCTAAAATAAATCCGAGGGGCCGATGAGGTCTCCAAAGCGTACATGGATTCAAGGTGCCATAGATAACTTACTCAAGCCAGCAAAAGGGAAGGACGTCTGGCTTATGGTAGAGAAACATTTGGACAGATAATTTTGGGGAAGATGTTCTGCACAAGACATATCAGATCTTTCCGGCTGGAACTGTTTCACCTGGTACTGTTTTACTTCAAACTGTTTCACCTCGAGCTGTTTCATTTAGAAGCTTTTTCACGTCAAACTGTTTCACTTCAAACTGTTTCACCTCAAACTGTTTTACTTCAAAATGTTACCTTCGAACTGTTTCATCTCGAACTGTTTCACCTCAAACTGTTTCACTTCTAACTGTTCACCGCAAACTGTTTCACCTCAAACTGTTTAACTTTCAAACTGTTTCACTTCTAACTTACACCTCAGATGTTTCACGTCGAACTATTTCTCATTGATTTTTCTGACGTGCTAATATTTGTCTATTGGTCATTCTATTTTTTTTTTCGTACAGGACATCGATGTCAACACCAGCATTTTACCACTGTCGTTGATTTCTTCGCAAGATTACGCTCAGTAGTTTGCCATTGCTTTCTGAGCGGCCGGCTCACTTATCCCGTAAGTTACCAACGCGGCGAGAACCGCTTCCAATTCTCTCGCGCTGCGTTACCTCACGTAGATAAACGGAATTACGAAGTAAGGTTTAACTCGTAAGGCCAGGGAGACCGGCCATTCTATTTTACTGTTTTTAAAAGCAGGTATTGCTGATTCTGTAATAGCGTCTCGATCGTTTCTGCAGGCAACACAGGTTAATGGCCAGCTATAATCTGTATTCGGTAGCTTTATTCCTAAAAATGCATTGAGACCGGGGACACACATACTGCTGTTGACCCAACACTTGTTATCCGGCCGTCGGTATCGGGTATGGATGAATAGTTATGGGGTATCGCGGGAGTGACTAACTGCCAGCCTCGGCCAGATCAAGGCTCCGACAGCACGTCAGGCCTTCAAATATGAGTGTACCAGCATTCTTAATACCGGTCTCCCTGGTCTAGGTGTTACACGACTTTCTCCGCAATCCCGTATACTCTCGTGAGTAACGTGACGTGCGCGAGAATCGGTAGCGGTTCTCTCCGCGTCGGTAACTTATGGGGTTTGTGAGCCGGTCGCTCAGAAAGCAATAGCAAACTACAGAGCGTAATCTTGCCAAGAAAAAACAAACAGCGGAAAGATGCTGATGTTGACAGCGGTGCCCTGTAAAGGATATGCGAACAAAAAAAACAAACAAAAAAAGCATTCTTAATGGACACCTCCGACAGAAGACACATTGAGAGCCAGAGGTCCGTCTTTTGTGGCATGATGGACACGCGTTGTAGAACAGGCGGGGCAGGTACAGAAAGCTGCAATCCGGGTATTACAGAAATTGCCGCAGACAGGCCAAAGCACACAAGACGACCCTGCAGGAGGCGGGAAGTGGTAAAATGGAGAACGAACGAACGAACTTTATTTTCAAAGATTTCAGAATTGGGCACGCAGACCCGTCTAACATTTTGACCTTCTATCACTCTATTTCATACATTATTTTATCCACACATCATTCTAGGCTAACTGAAAACAACAACAATATAAAAGATATACACTATAATAGCATGGGGACAATTCAAACACCAATACTACATGGCTCACTAGCATTAATTAATGATGAGGCAATTGTTATTAGTTATGGGGAATATACTGGTCTACCAAAAGGAGACTAGTTGTTATACTAGGGTTTTATTATTATTATTATTATTATTATTATTATTATTATTATTATTATTATTATGAATAGGGAATGTAATCTGTACCGAGATAGTGTTCGAATAATTTGCGATTATGTGTATAAAATATTTAGGGGCTGCGTGGTCTCGAGGTATGGTGTCCGCCTAGAGTGCTGGAAGTCACCGGGTTCAAGCCCCGGTGAGGACCGGGATATTTTTTGCACGTGGACTTCTAGTAATAAAATTTCCCCTGGTCTCTGGGTAGTGAGATCGGACGCCCGTGTGTATTGTTGTGCACGTAAATAAATCCCTTGGCAGTTGGAAATCGAAAAAGAGTAGCCTAACGGCGCTGCCCGGGCAAAATTTCGAGTTAAAAATCTACTCAAAGTATTTCAGGATCCTTGCCGGTGCTACGCAGTTCGTGCACTGAGCTGAGTATTTCCAGACTCAGGTTTGAGTTAGGAGGAGAATGGAGCACTTATGGGTTACACCCGTGTGCCGTGATGTTGATCCATCGACTAAACAAAACTATAAATTAAACGCATCACTCTTCTGGAGCGAGTAAAGTCGCTTGACGATTGAATTGGAACAATCGTTCCAGATTGTAGAGCAGTAGTCAAAATGTGTCTGTATGTGAGAAGTATAGAAAATCAAGAACTATAGAAAATCGTCCTTGTGTCTTCATTAAGGAAATATCTAATTTTAGCGAGTTGGTAGACTTTTCTCGCTGTTTGTTTACTGATGGGGACAGCAGGAGATAAGACAGAATTATAAGTATAGATGTAGTCCTTTCACTCGTCACACAATCTGATGATGCTAATTCTAATTCTATAATGACAGACGCAGTTTGTTAAAATTACAAATATAACATAGCTTGTTTAATTCTAAAGAACACTACTGTCAAAGACTGGAACGTAACCCCTCCACCGGGAAGAGCAGTCAACCTCGAGGAGACCAAGAGGTGATACGGTGCCCTGAGGTAAGGGCAGGGGAGATGGTGAAATGGGAGATGGGTAATTGGTTCTCTCATGAGACACGGAGGCGTTGACCAGAGGGTTAGCACTCTGGTCACGACAGCATTCCGCCTACATGATAGCCACGAACGCCACTCAACGGGAGAAGCTAATGTAAGCGTGGCAAGTGGCTTGACACGCAAAAGGCGAAGTACGCTTCAAGGTCCCTCCGCGTGGTGTGTAACCACGCAAGGGGAATCGGGAGACGGGAGACGGGACTTGTAGTGTTCACATCGTAGAGTAGTCGATAGGAATTTTGTGTAACCAAATAGATAGAGAATTAGCATAGGCTTTAGGAAACTAGTGATAGGCAATTCTGTGGCTTTGTGTGTGGGTTAATAGCGACTGTCATATAACTGTAACGAGCCAACGGCAATAAAATGTACCATGTATTTTCCTCGCACACGACTTGCAAGTTTCTTGTATGGTGTGGGAGAAGAATCCGATGATGCCTGGCACATGAGTTGTTGACAGGCAAGGATTAATGTGGTGTCAGAAGTGGTGCTTAGACGAAAAGTCAAGCTAATCCACTCTTCCACGGCTCCAGACTAGGGTTTAATTTGTGTCAGTGACGGTAATTTGTGCAGACAAGAACAAGTTGCGGGCTAAGGTTGTGCCTATCGTGACGAAATATATTGTGTAATTGTGTTTATTAAATTATGGTTTAGTTAAATCATGTGTTCTTCAAGATTGTAAGTATTGATATTCTTATTTCTTTCCATTTATTTATGTATTTACCTATTTATTTATGAATAAGTACCAAAGATGATTCATGGCGGAGCGATACACAGCCAGCCGACATTATCGATTTTTGCAAGCTAAAAATAGCGCTGCGCATCTGACGTAGGATAATTGACAAGCATTTTTCCTACGCCATTTGCATTCAGCATTCAAGTGTTTACAAAATCGCCAAGCTGCTGCCCGCCTGAATCTGTACATTATATTATTTATTATTTGTTGATTTAAGTTAGTGATTAAATATATTTATTTATTTAAACATTGTTATGGTATTGTCATTTATTTAAAAGCAATTATGGATAGTTTTGTTCGTACTTTTTCTTCGTTTACTGTCACTATGGGACTACTTTCTGGCTATGCAAATTAGACTTGGTTTGCACAACACTTACATAAACTAAACTAGGATAGTGACGAAAGGCATATACGGTTAGAACGAAGACAAGACATTGACATTAAATATTAATTAACCTAAATTCTTGTTTGTTCGTGGGCTTGTCATTGTCATTGTCCCAATTTGTCTAGAAGATCATTTCGTTTACCAGTTGTTAATTATTGCTGCTCTGTAAATCAGGGTGAACAACAGCTGAGCAGATAACACATGTGTATGTGGGTGTACCAAACGAGTTGTCCTGATTACTAAACGTGTGTCTATACCAAAGTGCCAAACAAGGTGACCTGTGTTGCCGGATTGCTGTTCCCTGATTCTCGGGAACATTAAGTTGAGTATACCCAATATGTTTGGCATGCAATGTGATTAATAGTGCATCTCTTTTTCAGCTTGTGAGACACTAGCATATTTTTGTACTCTGATTTTGCAGGGAAAATATTTTTCAGCAAATATACTGAGAGTACAATTGGTAGTGCTCAGCGAGTAACAAGCATAACACATCAAAGATATATAAGTGAATAAACAGTGCAGTGTAGGTCAACTCAAGCATTACTCAACATCATGGCTACGTTAGCTGATTTCGTAAAAGCAGGGAAAGAAATGCAATATACAGGTAAAGAGCTAGAAGAATATGCTGATAGGAAATTTAAAGAAGCAAAAGATGCAGAGAGAGACGAACGCGCACGGGAAAGAGAACAAGAAAGACAGCATCAAAAAGAGATGGCACAACTAGCTGAGATAACAAAACAAAAACAGCTAAAAGATGACAAACAGATTAAACAAAAAGAATTAGAGGTTAAACAACAACAGTTAGAACATGATAGAGAGGTTAAACAACAACAGTTAGAACATGATAGAGAGGTTAAACAACAACAGTTAGAACATGATAGAGAGGTTAAACAACAACAGTTAGAACATGATAAGCAGATTAAGCAACAACAGTTAGAACAGGATAAGGAAAATAAACAGAAAGAAATAGAGATTAAACAGAAAGAACTAGAATTAAAGCAAAAGCAACTAGATCAGGAGAAAGAACTAAAACAAAAGACATTAGATCAAGAGAAAGAACTAAAGCAAAAAGAGATAGATGAAATGGCAAGAGTTAAGGAAAAACAAATTAAGGTAGAATCAGAGACACAGTTAAAGATGAAAGGTATGGATGTAGACTCACACGCAGAGATCTCTGCCACTAAACTAAAAAGTCAACAAGAGGAAAATAAGTTCAATAAATACAAAAACATTATCAAACCATATTGTAAAGATGATTCCATATCAGCCTGGACAGAAAATGTAGAGTACCAGTTTAAATATCACCAAGTGCCAATAGAGATGTGGGCTATGATTTATATGAAGAACCTGAGTGGTGAGCCCTTTAAAGTGATAGAATCTATACCAACGGATCTTAGATCTAACTATCAATACATCCATGATAGGATAATGCAACACTTTTTACTTGATGCCCCTGGGTATCAGGTTCAGTTCTCAAATTTAAAACCTAAACCTAGTGAGACTTTCATTGATTACGTCTCAAATGTTCAGAGTGTACTAGATAGATGGCTAAAAGCAGCTAACATAGGAAAAGACTTTGATAGACTGAAAAATTTAATAGCCATGGATAAAGTCATATCCACTATACTATCTCCTTTTGCTAAATTTTTGCAGCAGTCAGACATTGAGAACATAGAGCAGTTCGAAAAGAAAGGATCTGCATATTTTTCTTCTAACAGAGATATTTTTAAGACGTCAAATGACTCTGAAATAGTTGCTTTTGTGAAAGACCAGCCTAAAAACAATCAGAGTAACAGAAAACCCTTTCAGAAATCTGACAACAAAGATAGAAAAGTGTCAAAGTGTATTTATTGTCAACTTTTGCATGACACTTATTCTATGTGTGACAAATCGCCAAATTACCCGGCGCATCTTGAGGATGTTATCAAGAAGCAACAAAATAAAAGATCTGCATACAGGCGTGCAATCAAATGTTTTTTTTTTGGACCAGCTATGGCCATTATTCAAATAAGTGCCTGGGCCGTCAACGTATGAAAGCCAATAATGCTATTTTGATTGATACATCTTCTGATAGTGGTAGCGAGACTGAGTGTGAGATTGAAAATACTTTACCTTTTAAACAATCTGAGGATGTGTGTTGTGTAAACGATATATTAAGTTTTGACAGTTGTGAACAATGTCACCAATTTCATGCAGACGGAAAATTAGAATGTGGACATACAGTACCATTCTCAACTGAGAATGTAAATGCAGCATTACCCCAACTGAAACAATGTACTAGCGATGAAATAGCTGCATGGGAACGATTAAATGCAGCTAATGCAACTACTAGATCAGGCATTGTAAAACATCAAGACACACTACAAGATGAGAGATTACTGTTGCTTTCTCCAACTGGCACAGATGATACCAACAGACAAAAATTTATAGAACAGCAGAAAGCTGATCCTAGTGTGTCTCCTCATTTAAAATTACTGAAAGAAAGAGCCAAAATGACCAAAAATGCCTCATGGTTCTTTAAACCTAATAAGGGCTTTCTTACTAGATATTTTACAACGGATAACCATGAGAATCAGCAAACGGTGCGACCTGTACAACACTGCCTAACTGTGCCAAAAACTGCACATGAGTCACCGCTTGCTGGTCACCTGGCATACGACAAAACCAGGGCTAGATTTCAGGCTCATTTTCATTGGCCAGGGTTTTGGAATGATATAAAATTATTTTATCGTTTTTGTAATATCGGTCAACAATTATTCCATAAGGGTAGACATCTCACAGCTAAAGTACTACTTTCTACACTGGCTTCTAGACCTTTGAGAGGGAGGGTCAAATTTACCAATACACAAACAAGGGTGCTTGAACAATTGATCGTAAACCAAATCAAAACATACTTCGGTTACTTCCAGACAAACAAAATGGCAAGGACCATTCAAGGTGGTATGTGGATTTTCAAATGTTGACTATGAAATATCAATAAACGGACACTTAGAGATATTCCATGTCAACATGTTGAAACTTTACTTTTCACGACAAGAGACAGGAGTAGAGACAGACGAACACAGTGCACCCACACCTAATAATAAGACGACAGACATACATAGCGCAACTACACTAGTTAGCGGGACTGGCAAATCCGACAAGATGCATACATTTAGTGAGCTTACAGAATATGCATGATATATGTTTCCATACTGATGACTGGACAACACACTGACTGAAACTAAAACATGTCTTTGACAGAGTGCGACTCTTCGGTCTCACTGTCAAACCGAGCAAAGTTGAATTAGGCCTAAAAGAAATTCATTTTTTGGATCATGTCATTTCACAGGGTCAACTTAAGACCGACAATAGAATTATTACAAAAATTATGAATCTGACCATGCCTACCACAAAGCAGCAGGTCAGAAGCCTTTTGGGATTATTATATTACTATAGCAAACTAATACCAAATTTAAGGGAAATTACAAGTGTATTTTCCAATGTTTTAAAAACATATGTAAAATGAAATGTCAAAGATGCATTATTAATTTCTGCATTGTCAAAATTGAAAATCCTTTTTAGTAATGTTCCAATCCTCCGCTTGCCTAATCCTAGGCTCGTTTATTATTCTAGGACAGATGCCAGCAGTACTAGGCCAATTTTTTTTAGGGCATCTTCCACCCGATTTGCTACGTGAACCGTAAGATCACACCTGCTGAGTCCAGATATTCCAGATCAGAGTTTAAATACCCTAAGCGTCATCTATGCGGTGAGAAAGCTCCATCGATTTCTGGCAGATGTTCACTGCATTGTCCCGACTGACAAGTCCCAAATCACGGTCATACAGAGTGGTGGGCATCGGAATGACCGTATATACAGGTGGTCGCTAGATCCATCTGAGGTAGAAATACCAGAGATTCCACATAAGAGTGTAGAGTAATAATGATTAAGTTAGTACAGTATAGTATTCTATGTAAAATATTGTGTGAATACATAGACATTGTAAGCTAAACTATGTACTAAGAACAGTGATCTACCATGTGTCCGTAGACATCAAAAGAAAAACTGTGCTCCGAAGAGAAATTAACACCGTGTGAACTGGGACAGCTCATTACCTACTAAGCTCCATTCCGGTGTATCGGTTGTGTTAAGCACAGAAAAACAGTGTCAGAACAGTACATAAATACAGACACGAAAATAGTGATCTACGACACCAGCTAACTCTACAGGTGCACTAACCATAGGACTCAAGTATGACTGTGCAATGTATTTCAGATACCCAGGCCAATTGTGTATATATAGTATGCCTATAAAACCAATGTACAAACATTCAGGCAACAACTAACCTGAGGTAACTGAATACCATGTATATAAACTTATTGTGATATGTAAGATAACATTTTAAGATAGTGATAAATTAGAGTTAGATTAGGAAATATAATAGTTTTCATTTTTTTTTAATAGTTTAGATAGTTCAGTAATTGACCTACTTACTTAGCTTAAAATTAAATTAATATAGTAATTTAGACGTAATAATAGTTAATTATAAACTAGATTAAAGTTTTGATAAGAATAGTACCATTTAGGTTGTTACATTTCACTTAGCTTCATTTCAGTTCAGTTCATTCCATCCTAATGAACCATACCATCTTTCAAACATTACCATTTACTATTGTCATCATTTTATATCGTAATAGGATAAAAAGATTAGATAATTGAACATACAGCATGTACATCATTTAGATTAAGAACACCAGTCATATATCTGGTTTTGCAGTTAAAAACATTAGGTATAATTGTGTTATATTTCACATTACCCATTTTTATAAAGGTACATAATTTGTTTTCACATTACCCACTTCAGAAAGATACATAACTCATATCACATCAATTTCATTTAATTAGTTAGATTACATCCCTTAGAATAAATAAAGATTAGGATTAATGAAAGCATATCTTAAGCATTAATGTTACAAAATATATTAAAGTAGTTAACACATTAAATACATATTTATAGAATTAGTATTAGTATATTAGTATTTAGAGTTTTATTTTAGTAAAACATAGTGGTTGATAGGACCAAGGGGACAAACCATCAACCCTTTCTCTTGCATGTAAATATAATGTAAATATATGACTCGTGCAGCGATTGTCGCACAGTCATTAGGCTCAACTTTCTCAAACTGAGCCAAATTTGTACAGTGTCACTCCAAGGTTTTTAAATAATTGGGAGAATAAAAGATGTGTGACAGGATTAAGGGTGAAAGACGTGTGACAGAAGTGTGAAAGTGAGAGCGAATGTGAAATATACAGGAGAGAGTGATATTGGTCAGCGAGTTTTTTTCTGTGGCTCATCGCGACTTCTGATTGTTGGCTGCGTTAAAGGTTTGTTGTCATTGATGAAAATGTGCTGTTGTGAATGTGTTGTGTGTAATTTAGTTTAGATATTACATTATGTATTTTAAGGTTCATAATAAGGGAACGTAGTCACGAATTAGTGTTACACACTTGTTTGTGGCCGCATTTAACCGAATTATGACACTTGAAAACTAACATACATACACATGATAGTTAGATACACAGGTTAGAAGTTAGATTAGAATATTAATTACATCCAAACACGCAAACAACCAGAAAAACAAACACATAAATTACATACATATTTTATTGATCAAAGGGAGATAACTTCGGGTCAGGGGACATAATAGACAACGAAACACTAACTTAACAGTGAAATATAACTTTACACGCGGAAGCGATATAGGTAAAGCCTGTCGCACACACCTTGTGTAATGGTTGTTAAATATTATATGGGGGACATGAAGCAATTCATGTGTTGACCCTAAGAAAGTCAACTTTGTATGGGTAGTAAGTTAATTTACTATGTGAGGGCAGGTCTTATAAGACAACGGTCCGGTTCAGACATACCTCTAATAAATATAATATTGCATGTGAGAAGAGGGCTCACGCCAACCAGACAAGTTTGTGGCGATTGCCAGTAGCCAAGTAAAGTGTTACTACATTGTGACAATAGTCAGTAGAAGTCTATTAGAGTGCCCAAAGCCAGGTTATCTACAGTCTTTGACAAAAATTAGACACACTAATTTTTTTAGAAACCTCTTGCGTCACAACCAGTGAGTGAAAGTTGATGACGCAACACATGAGGGGAGGGTGTGTGTCAAAGACTGGAACGTAACCCCTCCACCGGGAAGAGCAGTCAACCTCGAGGAGACCAAGAGGTGATACGGTGCCCCGAGGTAAGGGCAGGGGAGATGGTGAAATGGGAGATGGGTAATTGGTTCTCTCATGAGACACGGAGGCGTTGACCAGAGGGTTAGCACTCTGGTCACGACAGCATCCCGCCTACATGATAGCCACGAACGCCACTCAACGGGAGAAGCTAATGTAAGCGTGGCAAGTGGCTTGACACGCAAAAGGCGAAGTACGCTTCAAGGTCCCTTCAAGGTGTAACCACGCAAGGGGAATCGGGAGACGGGAGACGGGACTTGTAGTGTTCACATCGTAGAGTAGTCGATAGGAATTTTGTGTAACCAAATAGATAGAGAATTAGCATAGGCTTTAGGAAACTAGTGATAGGCAATTCTGTGGCTTTGTGTGTGGGTTAATAGCGACTGTCATATAACTGTAACGAGCCAACGGCAATAAAATGTACCATGTATTTTCCTCGCACACGACTTGCAAGTTTCTTGTATGGTGTGGGAGAAGAATCCGATGATGCCTGGCACATGAGTTGTTGACAACTACGTGAGCCCCACTGAGAACTCACTGACACATAAGAGATACGCAGATCCCTGAAATTTCTACACTATTATGTTCAGCTAGAGGATGTAATCATAGACAATATCCTAGCCAATAGCGGACACAAATTGGTGATTGCTGTGCAGTGGCAAACGGGTGGTTAGCCACTCATCTGATAATTCTTGGCCTCCTGGATGGTAAGCTGACAGTGCTGACTGGATAGTGGTATGGACTCCACTCTCTGCTGCATCAAGTGAGTGGTTCGTGGCTCAATCACTGGTCGTGACTACGGCTACAGATGATCAGGGTGCAGGCTCTGTGAATGACAGTGAGAAAGGGTGAATAATCCTTCTAGAGAGTGTAAATTCTTTTGGCCATGTCATGGTCCTGCATGGCATGCTTGTCTAATAAATTTCAATAGCATGTACCATCTCAATTTACATATTTTGATTCCTTATCTGAAATCTACAACAGCACACTCATCTAATAGAAACAGCACACAAATGATATCCTATTCTCTCTGCTGATATTTAGATCAAACGTGTACAATCACAATGCTCTACATCAACGACCACATTCCAAAAATATATATACATTCTAAGTCATGATTAATCATGGAACCATGAACCACAATTCAAATAATGAATTAACAGTACATATCATTGGATGACTTCAATGGAATGAAACTCAGACGCCACAACTCCGACGTCACATATACATTAACAAACCATTAAATCGATGAAACAACACACATCGTTTTCCAAGTATGGAAGCACACAAACTACACTCCACACGATGAATTAACATCACATATTGATGAATTCCATAGAATGAAATGAAATCACACACAACAACTATAACGTCACGATGTACACGAGTGAACCATTACATCCATGAACCACCACAAGTTCACTTAAAGAGTTATGAGTTGTACTACTAGCAAGTCTTCCTTATATTAATTAAAACATAATTAATTATCTAGAAGATTTCTTAGCTAGGTTTAAGATTACGTTCACTATACACAAGAACAATATTAGGGTTGGAGAATTCCCCCAAGGTTTGAACTTTGTTAAGTGGGCCATATTGGACCACATGGTAGTAATCTGACTAATGGCAAGATAAGAGATTAATAAAGAATAATTAATTGTAACTTATTCACTCTCTGAACTAATTCCTTCAAATAATAAGTATATTATCTAGAGAAATACGCTAGTTCCGAAGTTAAGCACATAATTAAATTATCTTAACTCTAATCGTCTACTGACTAACTCAGTGTCCTTCCGCAGGCGGATACCTAATTTCGAGAATCACGTAATGTAATTTATCCATGTTTTTAATGCCACATGTGACGAGCTTTGCGTTTTACCCTTGTCGGCAAGCCACATGGCACAAACATGGTCCTAATTCTAGTATTAGTTAACTAACACTAGTTTTAATTCATAGTATCTATTATCGATCGGCATGGCCTTTAGATTTTGCCGGCATATTGACACACATAAAAATATTTAACAAAATTATTATTAACTCACCCTGCAACTAGATTTTGACTGGCCTATCTGGAGTGAAGACTATCATTGGCTTTTCTATGTTTTAGTGGGTTGATCGGCTTAACAAGAGCCAGAAAAAAATGTCTAAACACAGACAGGTGTTCAATTTTAGCCAATTGACTTGATAGTTAGCTCCTGTCTCCCTCCAGCCTGCTGTCAAAAATGGCAGATGATAGGGTGCTACCGGAAGTTAACTTCTCATCAAGGAGAGTTCCCTTTCTGTGGCCAAATTAAAATTCACAGCCAAACTTGAATATAAAATTCAGCCTGACTTGATTTCCCTGCGTGTAAACAAACTCTACACTACATCTACTTCTAACTATTAGAAGAAATCGTATTTTAGCTCTCTCTATAGTTTTAGGTATATGAATACACTAAACAAAGATTATCTTAGCTAATATTTGAAAATATAGATAAAAATAAAAAATAATACAGGATACATAGAGGGGTTTACTGAGGGCTATCTCTATCTAGAAAAAAAAACGATCTGAGAGGTGGGCCAACCTGTCACACCGATAAATTCTATAGGTTCAACCCCTTCATTGATTTAAAAAAAACGGTCAACAGAATGCTGCTCCTCTTTGGTGGGTGCATGTCAAAAGTGGGGCTGCCATCTTTAAACTGTCCTTATTATGTCACGCGTTTAACACGCTTGACAACCTTAATAACAATATTGATAGGTCACAAGACAATGGAATGGTTATTGTAATTTCTACCACACTTTTATGGTTTTCATTTGAAACCCCCTCGATTATATATATATATATATATATATATATATATATATATATATATATATATATATATATATATATATATATATATATATATATATATATATATATTTGGGTTGTCATCTTTCGCCGTCTTATACGATCAAAAGGGTCGTGGATCAGCTCTGTATTGTCTCAACCATACCACTTTGTCAAGCCATCAATGTATTTACTTTTCTGCCTTTCCCTTGTGCTTTTCCCTCAATCTTGCCAGTTGTCACTAAGTTCTCCAATTTATGTCTTCTCATAACGTGTCCAAAAATTGTGACTGTCTACGTCTAATTTATCTAATTAGTTTACGATTTTCATTTGTTTCTTGTAACACCTGGTCATTGGTTTTTCGGTCTGTCCATGGTATTCTTTGCATTTTCCTCAGAAACCACATTTCCACAGCCATCAGGTGTTTTTTTTTTATCTTGTCTGCCCATTGTCCACGCTTCACATACAAACAAAGTACAGGTTCTATGTAACACTTCAGTACTCTTTTTCTCGTTGCAATTGACATCTTTTTTTAAAAATTGGTCAGTATGTTTTCCATCTTGCAAAAGGCTACCTTCGTCAAGGCGATTCTTGTTCTAATCTCTTCAAGGCATCTCCCAAGACTGTTCCGAGATAACTGTACCGATTCCCGTGTTTAAAAATATTCCCATTTACTTGTAAATATTATAGTGCTACTTCCTTCTTCATAGTGACGACCATAATCTGTGCCTTCTTACAATTTAATTCTAACCCTAGTTGTTCACTGTATGCAACAACCGCATCTACTAAATGCTGCAGATCCTGTCCATTGTCTGCAATCAATACTGTATCATCCGCATATCTAATGTTATTGATGTTGCTTCCCCCAATGTTGATTCCTCTCATATCTTCTAAATTTCTGAAAATATTATCACTGTATAGGGAAAAAAGATCTAGAGACTTTGCACATCCCTGTCACACACGTCTCATAATAGGCTGATATTGGCCTACTTCATTATTAATCCTTAAGGCAGCTTGTTGTTTCCAGTATATGTTTTTTACAGGTCTAAGGTCTTTCCCATCAATTTGTAGATCTGCCTATTTTACTACCCAAAAAGCCAAGAGCTGTTGATTGTGAGGATTACATAATTATTAGCGCAATGAACCATGCAACTAAGATACTCCTCAAGATCATACAAGATAGAAGTCAAAATAAAATAGACGAGGAAGCAGCTGAAGAACAATTTGGGTTCCCCAGATATGACAACACCAGAGATGCCAATATGTTTTTAATGTTCACCGAAAAAAATATAGAAGTTCAGAAACATACTACAAAAAAAAAAAAAAAAGCTTTTGAGAATACTGTAATCTGAACGTTTAGTTACATGCCTTAAAGATATAGGAGTCGATGGAAACGACATCAGACTAGTAACCTGTACTGGGAGCAAGTAATGACTATTAGATACTGAAATAATTGCTCATCAGCAATACAGATAAAAAGAGGAGTATGGCAGGGTATGCGTGTTGTCCCCAATCCTCTTCAATTTATACACAGAAATAATTCTTAAACAGGTCAAACTGCCTGGACTTAACATCAATGGAAGAATCATAAACAACCTTAGGAATGCTGATGTGTTACTTGCAGAAAGCGAGCAAGAGTTACAAAATCTAGTAGAACAAGTAAACAGGAATAATGCAGAATGTGGCGTAGATGTTAATATCCAAACAACGAAAACTGATATCATCCATGAAGATTACGGAAAACGGGGAAATACTAAAGCAAGTAACAATTTTCTCCTATCTTGGACATGTAATAACAGACGATACAGAAATGAAACAGATAATCAAAAAAAAAAAAAAAAAAAAAAAAGAATAAGCCCAAACATGATGTTTTCAATAGCATAAAATCAGTATTAACATCTAAAGATATTCAACACTACTATATGGCGCGGAAGTCTGCACAATGGACAATCGATTAGAAAGTCGAATATAGGCCGTGGAGATGTGGATAGACAGAAGAATACGTTGCATCGGAAAATAAAAACAGTCAAATACAGAGGTTATAGAAAAATATAACTGGGAATGAAAAGATAATTGATAAAAGAAATAATAAAGAGGCAAGTGAACTATTTCAGCCACGCTAAAAGACATAACACTCTTATAAAACCACACTGGAGGGTAAGGTTGAAGGTAAGCGAGCAAGAAGTAGACAACGATACAAGTGGGAAGATAACACCAAGAGATGAAAGAGCAGCATCCTGACTGAATGTACAATGAAGGCGAGAGACAGAGTTGGAGATGTATTGCAGCCAACCTTCACCGTGGCACTTGATTAGTTGAAGATACATGTGCTCAGGGTCCTTTTGTGTCATGTGTATGGTGTGGGAGCACAGATAAATAGTGATGCTCTAGACAGAATGGTGCGGCAGAGAGTGACGAGAGGATCTGGCCGACAACCAGGTCTCCGAGGACGAGAGGATCTGGCCGACAACCAGGTCTCCGAGGACGAAAGGATCTGGCCGACAACCAATACTCCGAGGATAGGCCAGACGGATACATCATGAGACAGCAACTGGTGCCAGTAGTATTTGGATTATTTGCTGGTTATTGAAGATGAGGACGGAGCGGATATGGGATGTCTCGAGTACTGGATTTCTGGACTCAACCCAACTGAACACTCTGATGAGTGTTTACCAGAGTCGTATACATCGTGAAATAAGACTGTCTCTATATCTGGGTTGTTGTTTGTCGACAGTCTATAACAGGTTATAGTCATTCAGTATGAAGTCATGTTCATCCATAAACTGCTAGCGACGGTTAACTGACAGTCGCTGCTGAGCCTCGACCAACTTACAGGGCGGAGACGGCAGCCGTAATCACTTTGTCAAAAGAGCAGCGTTAATTAAATGATTGACCACGCAGACACATTTGTTGATCTGTTCAAATCACGAACATGTGACTTGTAAAGCTATAGAAATATGAAACTGAAAGCTATTTGTGTGTGAGGAAATCTTAGATACAATTTCCTGAAGGTCGTATACTCCAACTAGTAGCTATCTGGGTGTTCATGTGTTATCTGGAGAAAGCACGCCCATATCGTATTATACTTAAAAACTGTTTTAAATGAAATTGTTGTGTATTTGCCTTATAATCCATATTTATTTTTCCACAGAGACCTTTGGCCTGTGTGGTCCGACTGGTGTTGAGCGTTAAGTTTATGGATTGACTACACAATTGGCTGCGCCTGGAGATAACATGTGCCGCATGCTGATATCATTTTATGGCTTCCCAGATACCACGGACCGTTGGGAGTCTTTCTTAAATTTAGTGTCCTAACTAGTTTCATGACGTTTCATTTTGAGCGGAGTCACGGGAAGTAAAAAATCCTGTAGAAATCCGTAGAAAATCTGTTGGTGCTTGAGGTCAGTTGGTGGACAGATGTTCAATTCGGGTGTAACTGCTGGAGTGTGAGAGCAAGTCAAGTTCTGGACAAGACATGCCAGTCTAGGGCCAGCCATGGAACTTCTCGCCAGCGGATTACACGCCATGCTTTGTAACGCGGCCATTGGACTCATGGTACTCGCTGTGTATGGATTTATTCCAGGTGAGTGACACCGTGCTTGCCTTGTCATTGTTCTTGTACTACGAATATTCACATGTGTTTATATTTTCTATAACGCGTATGTTTTATTTGCTAGTGTGGAGGATTGTATACGCCACCAGGGAAATTACGATCATCCAGTACAAGTGCTGTTGGTGTACAACCCTCCTGTACCAGTGCTGTTGGTGTACAACCCTCCTGTACCAGTGCTGTTGGTGTACAACCCTCCTGTACCAGTGCTGTTGGTGTACAACCCTCCTGTACCAGTGCTGTTGGTGTACAACCCTCCTGTACCAGTGCTGTTGGTGTACAACCCTCCTGTACCAGTGCTGTTGGTGTACAACCCTCCTGTACCAGTGCTGTTGGTGTACAACCCTCCTGTACCAGTGCTGCTGGTGTACAACCCTCCTGTACCAGTGCTGTTGGTGTACAACCCTCCTGTACCAGTGCTGCTGGTGTACGGCCCTCCAATACGAGTGCTACTGATGTACGACCCTCCAGTACTGGTGTACTATTAGTCAAGTCAACACCTTCAGCATTGTTGGGGAACGCGGGGAATATGACAACTCCAACACTAGGATGGGTCGGGAGTATTTTCTTCACTCTGATCATTTCTAGTTTTGCGAGGTAATCACAAAGAACCGCACCCCAGTGACAAGATACCCGTGCATGATAACGCCCTACTCGACCGGTAGCTGATGCCGGAGTTGCGGGCGTTGAGTGTTACTCGTTGTCTGCCACACATGTTTATTCTCTCTCTTTATAATTATCATTTACTGCCCATTTATCTAATCAGTATACTGAGCTTATGAAATGAACATTAAAGTTGCTGCTACAGTGCTACGTGCAGGAGAAATATTGCTACCGACGGTGTTACCGAGCCCATAGGGGACGCAAAGACTAGAAGCACAGTCATCTACCATGCGTGTCTGAAGAGGCGACTAGGGAGTTTTACACTGGACTGGCTACCTCATCCAACAAAACAAGTCTAAACATGCTTTACTGGCTTGGTTGGGAGTTTGTGATCTATTGCGAGATAAAGGATAGAAAACGAAGAAAGAGAAGAACCACATTAATGGGAACTCAGTGGACTAAACTCACCTTCAGGTAGCATCCCTGCTACAGGTGACACCTGACCTTCATACCAATAAGTCAATAAGCAAACTGAATGTCTACAATGGCCTACAGTCTAAACGAAATGTCTACAATGATAGGTGAGTCAGAACACTTACACAAAATGAAAAACTGGAAAACAACATAAACGAAATTGGTAGAATGAATGACAATTGTTTAAAATATTTTTTTTTATTAGTGAAATACTATGGCTAGGTGAACAGAAATATTTACTCGGGAGAAGGAGGAGGAAGGCAACACAAAAGTGAAGTTGGCATAATGTGGGATAAACAGAGCTAAAACAGTTGAGCGATTGTGGACAATCTCAGATAAAGTGATGTTAATGAAACCCGGGCACATCTCTGGATTAGGTTAGACTCCTCCAATATACACGCTTCTACTAAGTTCGGTCTACAGATGTACACAGCTTCAATGGGGTTATTCATCTGCACTCAGAGAAATCAAACTGATACAAGGAAACGACAGGTGTGCAAATGTGTGAGGGCCTGCCCGTTAGTGATTCTGCCTTGAGTTTCTGTCCCTGCAACATTGCTCACGGTGTCTGCAACTGTTTTTGATTCCACAACAGAGTCATTCTTCTGGCCGAGAGTTTTTTTTTAAAATTATTATTATTAAAATATAATTGACAGTGTGGGGAATGTCTAGCTATTGCTGCCTGTTTATATTTGCTGGCATTGATAACCGGGCCGAGATATTACACGTGATGTGGCCGACGATAGTTGTGTAGTGACCCAGAAAGCCTGGTGCTTGCAGTGGTAAGGAACTGTAGGACTTAGACGTGAAACTAGCCTCATTTTAGAAAGATATTGTTTAGTATATTTCATTCTCTGAAATAGTGTACTGTTATTGTTTAGTATGCTTAATTCTTTACAATCGTGTACTGTTGTTGTTTACAATCGTGTACAGTAATTGTTTACAATCGTGTACTGTTATAGTTTACAGTCATGTACTGTTATTGTTTAACAGTAAAGTTACCAATAGAGATACCAGTAAAGTTACCAGAAAAGTTACCAGAAGAGATACCAGTAAAGTTACCAGTAGAGATACCAGTACAGTTACCAGTAGAGATACCAGTAAAGTTACTAGTAGAGATGCCAGTAAAGTTACCAGTAGAGTTATCAGTAAGGTTACCAGTAAGGTTCCCAGTAGAGATACCAGTAAGGTTCCCAGTAGAGATACCAGTAAAGTTACCAGTAGAGATACCAGTAAAGATAGCAGTAAAGTTACCAGTAGAGTTACCAGTAAAGTTACCAGTAGAGATACCGGTAAATTTACCAGTAAAGTTACCAGTAGAGATACAAGTAAAGTTACCAGTAGAGATACCAGCAAAGTTACCAGTAGAGATACCAGTAAAGTTACCAGTAGAGATACCAGTAAATTTACCAGTAGAGTTACCAGTAAAGTTACCAGTAGAATTACCAGTAGAGATACCAGTAAAGTTACCAGTAGAGTTAGCAGTAAAGTTACCAGTAGAGATACCAGTAAAGTTATCAGTAGAGTTAGTAGTAAAGTTGCCAGTAGAGATACCAGTAAAGGTACCAGAAAAGTTACCAGTAGAGATACCAGTAAACTCCCCAGTAAAGTTACCAGTAGAGATATCAGTAAAGTTACCAGTAGAGTTACCAGTAAAGTTACCAGTAGGGGTACCAGTAGAGTTACCAGTAAAGTTACCAGTAGAGATACCAGTAAAGTTACCAGTAGTGTTACCAGTAGAGATACCAGTAAAGTTACCAGTACAGTTACCAATAGAGATACCAGTAAAGTTACCAGTAGTGTTACTAATAGAGATACCAGTAAAATTACCAGTAAAGTTACCAGTAGAGATACCAGTAAAGGTACCAGTAAAGTTACCAGTAAAGAGTTCTCTCATGCCCCTTGAGTTGTATTGGGCATGTGATGTTAGCCCCATATTTGTATATTTGTATAGACCAATAAGCACTGGAAGGGTGGAGTGGTCACCTTTACCTCCAACGACATTTCCTGGTACCCATTTTATGCTGGGTCAACCTGGGAGTACAAATCAGTTTGCAAGAAAGACACATCCCGCCTCGGTGGGGTTCGAATCCGTGAACACCAGACGGGGGGGGGGGGGGGGGGCTAGCAATGATATCAGGCGACTGTGTCCTGAGAACAGGGAGTCACATTCTCCATTACAACAACTGCCAGAAGCCAGAACTGTGTCAGTGCCACGTCACGTCTGAACTGTCAGCCACGTTTGGCCTTGAACTAGACAGATGTTGGTTGATACATGACCATATGCTAAGATCTTGCGGTGAAACAACGAGCACAAAATTGTCATAGCTCGTACAGCATATGCCCGTGTAAGGTCTGTGACATCCTGTACGGCCTGTGTCTATGCACGATATGTGAAACCTTAAACGGTATGGGCATGTAATTCAGCTTTCTGTTTCTCTGCCGGATCGAAACACACACTTTGGTTTCTTTCCCCTGAATCCAACCATCACTTAATATGTTCTCTTAGTGTTACTTTGGTCGCAACATAATACATAAGTCTGACCTCCCCGGTGACAGTTCCGCTGAATATGTGCCTTCTATGAAGTAATTCATACACTCATGATGTTTCATAATCCTGACTCAACATCCTTCAACATCTTGTGGAAAACACTGTCACTGAAAGAGGTATGCAGGGTGGCATTGTAAAATGTGGATTTTGTCAAGAATATGGAGAATACTGTGGACACAGATGACAATAAATGCTGAGGTATTGATAGCTGGACCTGTTCTTGATTTCTCAGGAAAACCACAAGAAAATACAAATGGAGTGGGGTATAGTAATGGAAGAGATGGAATAGAGTAATTAGCCTTTATATTGAGCTGTTCTCTTACTTCTTTATTTGTTCTGGTTATTTTCATTTTGTGTGTCGCAAAAACTCGCCCCAGACCTCCGAAGACTCACATTTCAAAAGTCTCAGGTTTATGCTTCATCTTTTCAGTTAAGATCCATGCTTCCACTGATCACAGTAGCATTGCATCCGGGTAGAATTGGAGAAACCCGTGTCTTCGATACTTGCTCAAGAGGGCGCATATGTCGATTGATGTTCAATGTGTACTTCCCATCTCCCAGTCAGTTCGTTACCTGAATGTAGCTTAACATATGTTCCAATGTGTCATTATTGTACGATGAGTCAAGATTGTACAATGTGTCATTATTGTACGATGAGTCATGATTGTACAATGTGACATGATTGTACAATATGTCTATTATTGTACGATGAGTCATGATTGCACACTGTGTCATTATTGTACGATGAGTCATGATTGTGCAATGTGTCATTATTGTACGATGAGACATGATTGTACAATGTGACATGATTGTACAATGTGTCATTATTGTACGATGAGTCATGATTGCACACTGTGTCATTATTGTACGATGAGTCATGATTGTGCAATGTGTCATTATTGTACGATGAGTCATGATTGTACAATGTGTCATTATTGTACGATGAGTCATGATTGTACAATGTGTCATTATTGTGCAATGTGTCATGATTGTACAATGTGACATGATTGTACAATGTGTCATGATTGTACGATGAGTCAAGATTGTACAATGTGTCTATCACGAAGTTCTTGATGATAAGTGCGTGATATGGTCGTTGTCTAGGTAACGATGTTCCTTGTATGTTATTACAGAGTGTAAGTTGAGCTAGCCTCCTGTCTCTTAATTCAACTCACCCCTGCAGTGCACATTCACCAGTCATGAAACAAGATTGAGTTGGCGCACATAATCCTTTAATGCAGACTGAACACGGACACAGATAACATATTAATATATCCAGAAATCAATTTATACTCCACAGAATATATAGATCCTCTTCACAACTTATTCGCATGTACACATCACTGCATTCTCAAGGCTTCTTCATATCAAATTCACAAGACAGGTAATCCAGCTACTATCCACGGCTGGATTTCACACAATACACCCACACTCTGGGTCTAGCCTCCACTAACTATTCAACCCACTCTGGGTTCAGGCCTCCATTACTATCCAACCCCCACTGGGTTTTAGGCCTGCATTCACAACTGGGAGAACAACACAACAAAAGATCTGACCCACAGTCAGTCTAAGCTCCCACGTATTTTCCCACCGATCCGCTCGGCGCCAAAACATCCACTGTCCAAAGCGACCCAACTCTCAGTTGGTCCCAGCTTCAACTGACCTCCCAAGTCTCCTCACTTCACACAAAAATACACTGTCCTACACCCCATCCCCTCTAGGGGTCTGCTCACACCCGCACCATTATTTTTCATGGCTGGTTGTTTTTCTCGTAGTCTCGCTACTGGGGTCACTCACCTCAATGTCAATGACCCAGGTATATGTCAGTGTCATTATTGTGCAATGTGTCATGATTGTACAATGTGACATGATTGTACAATGTGTCATGATTGTACGATGAGTCAAGATTGTACAATGTGTCATTATTGTGCAATGTGTCATGATTGTACAATGTGACATGATTGTGCAATGTGTCATGATTGTACGATGAGTCATGATTGTACAATGTGTCATTATTGTACGATGAGTCATGATTGTACAGTGTGTCATTATTGTACGATGAGTCATGATTGTACAATGTGACATGATTGTACAATGTGTCATTATTGTACGATGAGTCATTATTTAGCAATGTGTCATGATTGTGCAATGTCCGATATATCATAATTGTTCCCAGATGTCATCATATTTCCCATCTGACATCATTGTTTCTATCTAACATCATTCTTCCCACCTGTCATCATTGTTCCCACCTGTTATTACTGTTCCCACATGTTATTATTGTTCCCACCTGACATCATTGTTCCCACCTGTCATCATTGTTTCCACCTGTTATCATTGTTCCCACCTGTCATCATTGTTCCCACCTGTTATTATTGTTCGGTGGGAACAATGATGTTTTGTCAGCATTGTTCCCACCTGTTATTATTGTTCCCACCTGTCAGCATTGTTCCCACCTGCCATAATTGTTCCCACCTGCCATCATTGTTCCCACATGTCATAATTGTTCCCACCTGTCATCATTGTTCCCATCTGTCATTATTGTTCCCATCTGACACCATTGTTCCCACCTGTCATCATTGTTCCCACCTGTCATCATTGTTCCCACCTGTCATTATTGTTCCCATCTGACACCATTGTTCCCACTTGTTATCATTGACGTGCACGTCCATGTCCGGCAGCAATGTTATCTTTGCGGGCGCATTAGCGAAGTTGCTATGCAACCACGCAGACGTCACACCACGGTTGGACGAGTGTTAGAAGCTGGATTCGTCGCCTGTTAAATGAGAAAGAGTGGCCACTCATTGTCCATTGCATTGAAGCCTGTCAAATGTGAAGGCCCTATAATAACACAGACCCACACCAGGAGACACATCTGAGTGTTTAAAAATATGAACTTCATTACATAATCACATGACAGATACCACCTGGGAGTCAAGGTCGCCAGTGCTTGCTGCCCAGCACCGGAAGAAGAATGTTCAAGGCAGTGCCTCCCGTTATTGCTGTAAGTCATGGCTGAACATTGCTGATGTCTAGGTTTATCTACACTAGTCTATCGCCAGACTGAAGACAGCACACAGATCATGTTCAAGATATCCACCCAAGTCATGGCTGAACATTGCTGATGTCTAGGTTTATCTACAGTAGTCTATCGCCAGACTGAACACAGCACACAGATCGTGTTCAAGATATTCACCCAAGTCATGGCTGAACATTGCTGATGTCTAGGTTTATCTACAGTAGTCTATCGCCAGACTGAACACAGCACACAGATCGTGTTCAAGATATTCACCCAAGTCATGGCTGAACATTGCTGATGTCTAGGTTTATCTACAGTAGTCTATCGCCAGACTGAACACAGCACACAGATCAGTGTTCAAGATATCCACCCAAGTCATGGCTGAACATTGCTGATGTCTAGGTTTATCTACAGTAGTCTATCGCCAGACTGAACACAGCACACAGATCATGTTCAAGATATCCACCCAAGTCATGGCTGAACATTGCTGATGTCTAGGTTTATCTACAGTAGTCTATCGCCAGACTGAACACAGCACACAGATCATGTTCAATATATCCACCCAAGTCATGGCTGAACATTGCTGATGTCTAGGTTTATCTACAGTAGTCTATCGCCAGACTGAACACAGCACACAGATCATGTTCAAGATATCCACCCAAGTCATGGCTGAACATTGCTGATGTCTAGGTTTATCTACAGTAGTCTATCGCCAGACTGAACACAGCACACAGATCATGTTCAAGATATCCACCCAAGTCATGGCTGAACATTGCTGATGTCTAGGTTTATCTACAGTAGTCTATCGCCAGACTGAACACAGCACACAGATCGTGTTCAAGATATCCACCCAAGTCATGGCTGAACATTGCTGATGTCTAGGTTTATCTACAGTAGTCTATCGCCAGACTGAACACAGCACACAGATCGTGTTCAAGATATCCACCCAAGTCATGGCTGAACATTGCTGATGTCTAGGTTTATCTACAGTAGTCTATCGCCAGACTGAACACAGCACACAGATCGTGTTCAAGATATCCACCCAAGTCTGGTACGAACACATAGAATGTGTTCTGTGTTGATATTAAATATTTGTTCTATTTATACCGTGACCTCACATCAGATAACACTGCCGGGCATTCCACGTGGAATTCGTTTTTGTTTTCCTGCAACAAATCAAGTGAAAGAATACCACAAATAATGTATTTTCAGCTCTGCTCTTATACAGTTTACGGCATCACACTATGGACGGTATGTGTTTGGCTGTCAACGGAAGCTTTCTTTGAAGCCTTATCTAGGAATGTATTAGTGTGTACAATCTGGATAAGTACAATCTCTGCTTGTTGTCTTGCACAGTTCGTTCACACATACCGGCTCCTATGGCGTCCATATTGGTTTCATTAATGTGAGGTTTTCTCTCGACTGCCATTGATGACCACAATCAGATCATCTTCAGCTCAGTTTGGTTCAACTACAGGCTGCCATGGCGTCCATATTGGTTTCATTAATGTGAGGTTTTCTCTCGACTGTCATTGATGACCACAATCAGATCATCTTCAGCTCAATTTGGTTAAACTACAGGTTTCCTAGGTCGGCTCCGTGGAGAAGGATTTACGGACGCAGTTCGTAATCCCGCATAACGGTGCTCGAAACACACCTGTGGGCGATTTGGCAGCAGACCGCCTTACATTAATTTTTTTAATGAATTGGTATGGGTGCCGGTCGTTCAGAAAGCAATGGCAAACTACTGAACGTAAACTTGCCCATGAATCACAAACAGTCAAAATATGCTGGGGTTGACTGCCACGTCCTGTAAAGGATATGTAACTAAATTTCCTAAAACTGTATGTGAGCAAATGACCAATTTGCGTCCTGTCTCTTCCCTGACAATACGTAAGGACATCGTCTGCAATTATCAGAATCCTCCTAATCCATGGTTCTTCAATACTTGCAATCTTCCTTGTGTAAATATTGACTAGAATAGTATGGTATTTATGCATTATAATAAATACCATTCAACCAGTTGTCCACTAACATTACCTGATGGCTAATGCTCACATGTACGACCAACCATACATGCGTGTACTACCCACCAGACAAAGAGGAGACTGCTCATATTGCAAATAAGATTTGCCCGCGTGTGTTTATCCACCCATATCAATCAATCATGTGCCATGCCGGAAAGCGTCGGCGGTCATGTCTCGTCATTTCACTCGATCACCAGAGTCGTGGATCAGCTCAGTGTTCCTGTCTCGACCATGACATGTGGCCAAGCCATCCAGGTATTTATTTCTCGGTCTTCCCCTTCGTCTGATCCCTTCGATCTTGCCAGTTGTCACCAAGTACTCCAATTCATTTCTTCTCATAACATGTCCAAAAATTTTTGTCTGTCTACGTCTAATTTCTCTAATCAGTTTCATCATCATCATCAAGTGCCGTGCCGGCTGGCGTAGGCGTTCATGGCTCTCCATAGATCTCGGTCTTTGGTTTTCTGGATCAACTCTGCTGCTGATATTCCTCCATGCCACCGTCTCAATCCATCCAGCATCACTTCTCTTGGTCTACCTCTGCCTCTCTTCCCCTCGATCTTTCCAGTTGTTACGATGTTCTCCAATGCCTCTCTTCTCATCACATGACCGAGGAAAGCTGTTTGTCTCTGTCTTATTGTTGTATATAATGTTCTAGTTTCATTAGCCTGTTTCAGGCAATCGTCGTTAGTTACTCTGGCAGTCCAAGGAATTCGCAACATTCGTCTCAGGAACCACATCTCTGTTGCTTCTAATTTCTTCTTAATTTGTTCATTTACATTCCAAGATTCACTGCCATACAGCAAAACTGGTTCTACATAGCATTTCAGCACTCTCTTTCTTACATTCAGTGACAGTGACTTATTGCATAAGATACTCTTCATTTTATGAAATGCGGCTTTTGCCTGCCCTATTCTGCTCCTAATCTCTGTTGTACATCTTCCATCTGATGTTATAAATGCCCCTAGGTATCTAAAATTATCAACTTGGTTAAGGATTTTCCCTTCTATTTCTATGTCACATTTTGGTGTCACCATTTTCTTTGATATTACCATTGTTACTGTTTTCTAGATATTCAAGTTGAGTCCTTTCCTTGCACTCTCTGTTACTACAACGTCTAATAATTGTTGTAGGTCTGTTGAATTATCCGCCACCAATACTGTGTCATCTGCATAGCGTATATTATTTATATTATAACCTCCAACTAGTATTCCTGGCATCTCTTTGATCTCTCTCATTATTACTTCGCTATACAGGGAGAAAAGATCTGGTGACAAGACACACCCTTGTCGTACTCCTAGCTTTATCTGTTCGTAACTACCCTCTTTATTTCCCATTTTAATTGCTGCTACTTGGTTCCAGTAAATATTCTTTATTATTCTAAAATCTTTTCCATCAGTGTTGATATCTTCCAACATTTTAATCAGTTCATCATGTTTTACTTTATCAAATGCCTTAGTATAATCTATGAAGCACAAATATATGTCTCTCTGTTTCTCTATTGACCTTTCTATTAGTGTCCGCAATGTATAAATTGCATTGTTTGTGCCCTTTCCTTCCACAAATCCATACTGTTCTTCACTAATTTCCATTTTTATTTTCTTTTTGGTTCTTCTCATGATTCTGAGTAGAAGCTTAGTGATATGGTTTATAAGGTTAATTGTACGAAAATCTTCACAATCAATTGCTCCTGGTCTTTTTGGTATAGCTATAAATACAGATTTCAGCATATCACTGGATAAATATCCACTGCTGTAAATATCATTCAACATTTTGGTTAATATATCTACTCCAAATTCTCCCAATACTTCTAATTCTTCTATTGTGATTTCATCTGGCCCAGCTGTTTTTCCTTTCTTCATACGTTTCATAGCGTCAGCGACTTCTTCTTTCAGAATAGGTGGACCTTCTAAGTTACTATCTTCTGTTAATTCTGCCCTTTCTCCTTCATATAATTCTCTTATATACTCATTCCACCTCTTCATTATAGCATCTTCCTCTAATATTATCTTTCCTGTTTTTGATTTCAAACACCCTGTATTTATTCTTATTTTTTTTCCTGTAAGCTCACTGATTTGTCTGTGCATATTTTTTGTATCTTTAATGGAATTTAATTCAATTTTTTTGCACTGCTCGTTTAACCAACTTTCTTTAGCCTTCCCACATTTATCTTTTATTTCTTTATTTATCTTAGCGTATTCTTGTTTGTCATTTTTATACTGTTTTCTTTTGTCCATCAGGTTTAAGATATCTTCATTCATCCATTTTTTCTTAGCTATTTTGCCTTTCTCTGGTAATACTTCTTTGCTAGTTTGATGAATGGAGTCCCTTAACATTTCCCATTGTTCATCTATACTGTGTATTTTAGTTATTGCATTGTACCTATTTTTCACAGTCACTCTGTATTGTTCTTGCATTTCTTTATCTATTTTTAGAACCTCTTTATTAAGTCTCATGTTCTTAACCATTTTTTTCCCTCTTTTTAATCTTACTTTTATTTGTCCACATAGTGGTACATGATCACTATTACAGTCAGCACCAGGCATTGTCTTTACATTAATTAAAGCATTTCTAAATCTTTTATTAATTAGTATGTAGTCAATTTGGTTGCGTATTTTCTTATCAGGGCTTATCCATGTGTACAGTCGTCTTTTATGGTGTTTAAACCATGTGTTTCCAATTATCATATCATTGATATTTGCCCATTCTATTAGCTTTTCCCCTCTTTCATTTCTTGTACCTAAACCATAATTCCCCACTACATCCTCCATTTTTCCCTTTCCTACTTTTGCATTAAAATCACCAAGTATTATCTTTATTTCTTGTGATCCAATTTGAGCCATCGCCATTTCTATTTCGTCGTAAAAGTGTTGTATTTCTTCATCACTACTGCTTGCTGTTGGTAATCAGTTTACAATTTTCATTTGTCTCTTGTAGTACTTGGCCATTGGTTTTTCTGTCTGTGCATGGTATTCTTTGCATTCTCCTCAGAAACCACATTTCTGTAGCCATCAGATGTTTTTCAGCTTGACAGCTCATTGTCCAAGTTTCACATCCATACCAAAGAACAAGTTATATGTAGCACCTCAACACTCTTTTTCTCGTTTCAGTTGACATATTTGTATTGGTCAGTATGTTTTTCATCTTGCTTAAGGCTACACTCGCCATGGCGATTCTTGTTCTAATCTCTTCAATGCATCTCCCATCAGATGTTATGACTGTTCCGAGATAATTGTTGAAGAGTATTCCCATTTACTTGTACATTACAAGTCATTACAATGTCAGGATCTCCCCACCAGATCTGCCGTGTCTTCATCATCGACGCCTGGCAATTACGGTCCAGGTACGCCTGTGAGCGGCACTAACTACGCAGTGACGAGAACGGTCAGTTGTGGCACGCATGGCACACGGAGTCTACGCAGGGAGGCAACCCGACCAACGAGAACTCACTGCGGTTAGAAGGCAGACGGCCTCGGACTGTGGTACAGGACAGACGTGGATGGAATGTGTGCTCGTATAGCTTGTGTGAGTGAACGCTATTAGAGAGAACGCCTGTTTGAGTATAGAAGACTGTGCGCCTGGTACGTAGTGTTGTAAGTTGTGTATTGATACATTGCATGTATATATTTATTGTATAATGGCATCACCATTGTGGTTGCGCGATGCCTGTAGTGTTTGCGGCAAGTGAGAAGTGCGAATAAAGAGTTTATCATTGTATTCGCCGTGTGTCACGTATAATCATTCTGTGACAGTGTTTGTATCACATCTGTTAGTTATTACGAGCCTGTGTGATTGCAAGATCCTGACAGGTGTGAATGTGGATGCAACGTCCGGCTTTGAACGATTTAGAGAAAAAGCTGTAAACACGTGTGTATCATCCATTTTTCGTGAACCAGTCAAAAAATAAGTGTGAACGTGGGTGTGTATCATCGGATTGTTAAACGATCGTGTCAGTGTGATAACCAATAATATAAAGACGAATGAAATGGCGTGAAAAGTTCTGGAAAGCAAGAGAGTTTTGGTAAAGAAGTGACATTGAAAGCGAGAGTTGAACGGACGACATAACGACTAACAAATATACTCGACAGCATACAAACCTACAAAACTTAGCTGACAACGCATACACCACACAAACATACATATCCTAATATTTTTCTTGTCCAAAAAGCAACAGGTTTTTGTGTCATCCGAAAGTTAATCAACTAAGATCATTTTTGGCGATAAAGATCAAGCGGCCATTCTCTGGTACAGTGTTCCAACATACTCCAGAGCTCCAAATTCACTTGAGTATTTTTTTTTCATATATACTTTTGTGTGAGTCCAGGCATAAGCTGTACTTTTGATAATTATTGTACATATCTATTGTATCTACTAACACCAGATAATTAATTTTTTCTGTACATTCACTGTAACTAAATTAATTTATCATGTCTACATTGGACGATTTCATTGAATCTGGTTTAAAATTAAAGTTAACTGGTGAAGAGTTAACAAAGTGGAGTGAGGCAAAATATGCAGAGTATGTCCTATTACAGGAGAAAGCCAGGGAACGTGAAGATAGAGCAGCTGAAGAGAGAGGCTAAAAACATAGAGCTAGGCAGAATCAGAAGCTGCTATAAAACAGTCAGAGTTAGTGGCCAAAACCAAACAGGCAGAAACAGATGCTGAGATAAGAAAATCTGAGATCTTAGCCCAAAGTAAGAGGGAAGAACTTGAGATGCAACTGAAGATTAAACAGCTAGAGGCCGAAACATCAGCCACTAAGGAATCTAAGAAGTTAGAAAGCAAGAAAAAGAGAATCAGTATAAAAAGTAGCAAGGGATCGTCAAAAATTTCACTACGGGCGACTGCATTGCAGCCTTAACCCAACATTTTGAAACGATAATCGAACATTATCGATTCCCAGCGACAGAATGGAATATTATTTACATGAGAAGCCGTTCAGGGGAACCTCTCAAAGTTATAGAGACCATTCCCAAAGATCTTAGGAAAGACTATCATTATATAAAGGCCAAAATTATGGCACACTTCCTGTTAGATGAAACAGGCTACAGAGAACAGTTTAGTAAACTAGCTCCAAAACCTACACAAACTTTCTCTGACTACGTTTCAGTAGTGCAGGATATGTTCAGTAAATGGTTGTCATCAGCTAAGGTTAATAACAACTTTGACAAGTTAAAAGATTTGATTCTCAGAGATAAGATCATCTCATCTATACCACCACCATTTTCTAAATTTCTGCAATAATGTGAGTGCGAGAGTGTGCAACAAATAGAAAAACGGGGTTCAGCTTATTTTACAGCCAACAAGCATTGTTTCACTAGTGTATTAACTGACACAGAGTTCGTAGCAGCCGCTACCTATGATAGAACAAAGTCAGGTACCTACAACAAACAGAAACCCTTTAGGCAATCTGTAAATAAGAACTATCAATGCAGATATTGCAATCTTCAACATAATGAAAGTGATATGTGTGATAGACACCCAGGTTACCTCACATACTTGCAAAACTATATAGATAAGCAAGATAAGGAGAGAAAGAGCTACAAACGATTAACCAAATGCTTCCTTTGTAAGGCATACGGCCACTGGCGTCATGCCTGTAAAGGTAAACAAATGACCAGAAAGGCTAATGCAGCCATGTTCGATAGCTCTTCCTCTGATGAGGAACAAGTAGAAAACCATCCAGTTAATGCAGCAGAGGCCATTGATGTTTTCCATCTGGAAAAATGCACCACCTGCAATCGTTTTCACGAAGATGGCTTATTAACATGCGGCCACTCAATACCTATTGCCAATGAAGAAGCTAATTTGGTAATAAATTCTAAAGGTAAACTTAACATCCATCAAGGTTTTGTAAATGGCAAAGCAGCCACAGTTTTACGTGATAGCGGGTGTACTCTTATTGGTTTAAAGAGAGACTTTATCTTACCTTCAGACTATACAGGCAAACATGTTACATGCAGAACTTTCTCAGGTAACATCGAGAAATACCCACTTGCATGGGCATATATTGACACCCCATTCCTCACAGGCAAGGTTAAATGCGCAGCATTATCTAACCCATGTTGTGACATAATTGTGGGTAACCTTCCTGAAGTAAATGATATGCCACATGATTATGTAACATCTTCTGCTGAATGTATTGTTGACAATGTAGTATCATCTTCGAACGAATGTATGTTTGCAAATGTATTGACATCATCGCATGATTGTATTGTTCCAAATGTAACAACACCTTGTCAGATTCTAATGTTTCACATGCAGTAACTAGATCTGCTGAAAAAGTACAAGATCAAATGAACCAAACTGAAACTGTAGAAATGGTAAGCCCAGTTATACTGCCTCTCAATACCATGAGAGAAAATTTCATAAAAGCCCAAAAGGCTGATGTATCTTTGCACAAATATTTTAATTTGATAGGCCAAAAGCCAAGAATTACAAAGAATGCTAGATGGCACTTTGACCTCAAATGTGGTATTCTTACACGGTATTACACCAAAGATGCCAACACCACTGAGCAAACGGTGTTACCAACCGAACACCACAGAAAAGCATTGCAACTAGCACATGACATACCATTTGCAGGGCATATGGCTTATTCTAAGACAAGAGCAAGATTACTTACCCAGTTCTACTGGCCTAGATTCTGCAGTGACACCAAACAATATTGCAGAACGTGTGACATCTGCCAGAAGCTTGTAAAAAAGGGAAAATACCCGCAAGCAGAACTACAGATAACAGATCTGGCAGGTAGACCCTTCGAAAAGATGTCGGTAGATATCATAGGTCCTTTAAACCATATTACATCTAGAGGTAATAAGTTTATTATAACGATCATTGATCTATGTAGTAGATGGCCTGAGGCAATTCCACTCAAGAATATAACATCTAAGGATGTAATGGAAGTTTTCTTCCACATTTTTTCAAAAACAGGGTTTCCTGATACCATTCTCTCAGATAGGGGAAGTCAGTTTATTGCTGCAGCCACTCAAGCCTTCACTAGAATGTTAGGGGTAAAGCAGTGCTTTAATAGCCCATGTCACCCTTATTCGACTCGGATTGTAGAGAAAATGAACGGTGATCTCAAACATATGCTAGCTAAAGTTACCCAGGAACATCCAGAAGACTGGGACACTTATCTACCTGCCATACTTTTCGCGTATCGCGAAGTACCTCATTCCAGTACAGGGTTTTTCACCATTTGAACTTGTTTATGGAGCCAAACCACGCGGCCCATTAGCTATTTATCACTCTATGTTAACTGAAAGTGTAAATGAACATAAACCATTGTCATCATATGAACATGTAACATCATTGCGAGCGAGAATTGTGAAATCTTGTATTTTAGCTAAAGAAGCATTGAAACAATCTGGTGCTATTTACAGACAATATGCAAATAGAGGAAATAGGACAATAACACTGACACCTGGACAAGACGTACTGTTACTGTTGCCAAGTGACAGACACTTACTGACGGACTCATGGCAAGGACCGTTTAAAGTACTGAGACAAATCTCGACAGTGGACTACGAGATCGCAATAAACAACAAACACAAAATATTCCACATTAACATGTTAAAACCGTACTACAACAGAGACGGAGACCAAGACGAGACGGCAGCAAGCACAACGATAGTGGACCACACAGACGCTGACGATACAGACGAAATACCGGTTCCATCACTTGACACGACAGACACTCTACAAGACATCAAAATAAATCCTAATCTATCTCAGACAGAGACTGACAATTGCAGACAACTGTTACAAGACTACAGTAGTATTTTCTCCAACCATCCAGGACAGACAGACTTAGTACATCATCACATCATTCTGACATCCAACACACCAATAAAGTGCAGACCATACTCCATACCCATACACTACAAAGACAAGTTACATCAAGAAATTCTAGAACTGGAGAAGAATCACATCATCAGAAGATCACAATCACATTTTTGTTCACCGATAGTGATTGTCAAAAAGAAGGACAACTCCATTCGTCTCTGTGTTGACTATCGGAAACTCAACAGTATTACACAGTTAGATTTAGAACCTATGACTAACTGTGAAGACATATTGACGGAATTGACAGACGCAAAATGCTTTACAAAACTGGACATGACGAAAGGATATTGGCAAATACCGATGCATCAAGATAGCATACATTTGACAGCATTTGCCACACCCTGGGGTCTATACGAATGGTGCAAACTCCCATTCGGGCTAGTCAACGCCCCTGCGACATTTGTACGAATGACCAGACTATTACTGACAGACATTCCAAATATAATTTCTTACATGGACGACATCTGCGTACATACGAAGACTATGACAGACCACTTAACGACGTTACAGCAGACATTTGAACGCATCAGACACCACGGTCTAACAGTGAAACCATCTAAGGTTGACATAGCCTTCCAAGAAATTACTTTTTTGGGATATAAAATTTGCAACGGCTTTGTCACGACTGACGACAATATTGTTTCAAAGATTCTAAAATTGTCCCTTCCAACAACAAAGAAGGAAATAAGAAGTGTCCTAGGTTTACTTAATTACTACAGACAATTTATTCCAAATTTTGCTACTTTGACTGATTGTTTTACCAACTTACTAACCAAAGATAAACCAAACAAAATTGTAAACAGCGAATGCCTGAGACCAGCATTCACAAAAGTTTTGTCGTATTTTTCTAGTAATCCCATACTCAAATTGCCAAATTTGGACACTATTTTCAGATTGAGAACTGACGCGAGCTCCATAGCGATCGGGGCCGTGTTATTGCAAAGCCATGATGAAATCCTTCACCCAGTATATTACGTGAGTCGGAAGCTGAAACCAAGAGAAAAAATTGGTCGACTCCTGAGGTAGAAGCCCTTGCTCTGGTTTATGCAGTTAGAAAATTATCTAGATTTTTGTTAGGAAAACATTTTATAGTGGAGACAGACAACAACTCATTGACAATCATCACTACTGGGACTCCTACAAATCACAGGATAGCAAGATGGTCTCTATTACTTCAAGACTTCAGTTTCGAAGTGAGGCATATCAGCGGTACTCAAAATACGATTGCCGACCATTTTTCCAGATGTCCGTACGACACATCCGAAAGCCTACTTTTGCCTGAGCGCACACAGTAAAGCAGTCATTAAACTGCAAGTCTTTATAGCGCTTAGTAACACAGCGAATATTGAATTTATCTCAGAAACGCTGTGAAATATAATTGTGATAGGGACAATGTCCCCATGTATATATAGTATATTTTATTAGATTAAATGTGACGAATATTTGTGTGTTATGAGAACGAAAGGTAATAATATTTTAAATACTGATGAACAGTAAGACGAACAGTGCTACAAGGAATTCAAAACCTACCTTACGTGATCGGTTTCCTTATCCGTAGTACCTGTGAACATGAACACTTTTGAACACTGTTAATTTCATCCAACAAAGTGTTCAGACTTTTTAAACTGTGCGAAAGAGACAACGACATCTAAATTCCAGAGAACGCTTTAATCCGTACTTCGAAAGAACATTATATCCAACAGCTGTAGTTGTGAACTGTTTAATCCGTTCGTCTACACAACAACGCGACGAAGGAACATTGTGTTAGTTACATCTTAACACGCCAGCTGTGTACTTCCGGTGTTTTTGGAATTAATTTAGAAATTAGCAGACGATGTAATAATTCTCACAAAGAATTGACGTCTGATATAAACTTTGTGATGTGAAATTTGCATATACAAATTGTATGAAAGGATTTTTGATATTTGTAATCTGAGAATCATAGATTGATCAACTTGTTCTCAATAGTACCATTTGGTTCATTATTGACAATAAACATCAAACTGTGACGCTTAGAACTTGAATTACCAATGTAATTTATTTTCTTTGTAAGATTGTGAAAATTATCGCCCATAGAATTTTGTATGTTTCACTTGTTACATCTAAGGGAAACAATTTGAACTATTGGTAATATGTAATAGTTATAGAAAACCTTCCTCATGTTGCCAGAATGGCGACACATCAAGATGACATCAACTATGCGTGGAATATAATTACTAAAGTTGTAGACCTGCATTAGACTATCTGACCATATTGGGTTGGGGTCGAATGTTGGAGTCGTCTTATGAGGAAGATGACTCGCGGCCTGACATGTCGTGTTTGTAATTTTTTTTCATTTGTCGTGAGGTAGTTGCGTGGCTTGAGAGTATAGCATAAATCGCTGATAGCTACTGGACTGGCTGTGTCAATTTACAACCTACGTAAAAATCCAACTAGTGGATTGTACTTGAGTAGTGTGGCTTGATAGCATCATTGACGAGCGTGTGTATATAGCATACAATTATCCATAATATTTCAATATAAACCAAATTGTCACGTCAGATGACAAACAATGGGTCGATTCTGACAGGTTTAATAAATAAACCCAAATGTATATAGCCATCAATGAAAGGATACTCCTTTCATTAGAGAGGGGGCGGGAGAATGTCAGGATCTCCCCACCAGATCTGCCGTGTCTTCATCATCGACGCCTGGCAATTACGGCCAGGTACGCCTGTGAGCGGCACTAACTACGCAGTGACGAGAACGGTCAGTTGTGGCACGCGTGGCACTCGGAGTCCACGCAGGGAGGCAACTCGACCAACGACGTGGATTGGATGTGTGCTCGTATAGCTTGTGTGAGTGAACGCTATTAGAGAGAACGCCTGCTTGAGTATAGAAGACTGTGCGCCTGGTACGTAGTGTTGCAAGTGTATATTGATGCATTAAATGTATATATTGATTGTATAATGGCATCACCATTGTGGTTGCGCGATGCCTGTAGTGTTTGCGGAAAGTGAGAAGTGTGAATAAAGAGTTTATCATTGTATTCGCCGTGTGTCACGTATAATCATTCTGTGACAGTGTTTGTATCACATCTGTTAGTTATTACGAGCCTATGTGATTGCGAATGCAAGATCCTGACAATTGTGGTATTTCGTTCTTCCTAGTCACGACTATAATCTGTGTCTTTTTACAATTTAATTCTAACCCCAGTTGTTCACTGTGTGCAACAACCACATCTAATAATTGTTGCAGATCCTGCTCATTGTCTGCAATAAATACCGTATCATCTGCATATCTAATGTTATTGATGTTTCGTCCTCCAGTGCTGATTCCAGTTATATCTTCTACATTTCTGGAAATATTTTCACTGTACAGGGGAAACAGATCTGGAGACATTACACATCCCTGCCTAACATACTTCATTATCAATCGTTATGGCAGCTTGTTGTTTCCAAAATATGTTTTTTTATGTCTAATGTCTTTCCCCAAATGTGGCTCCCTAAATAAACTGTAAACAAGCTGTAATGTCCCACTTGTAGTAAACAAATACCAATCAAAATTCCAACAAATGAATAGACCCAAACTCGTTGATCTAAATCAAACAATCTATCGGGACACTGATGGAGTTTTTGGAAGATCTGTGATCTGTGTGTCAAAACCAATACAAAACCACAATGTGAAACATAATGCAAGATAAACCACATACCAGACATGGACAAACTAACTATATCCAGTGTAATAATCCATGATGATCTTCACTAATAATTGGTTTAAAGCTCTTCAGATAATCCTCCTATTGAACTCAAGGAATGTTCATATTCTTCACTGCACAAAATAACGTAATAAAAGTCCATGATAATTGTCTTTTGCACAACGCTGAATGATGGAACTCGATGAATCATTTCTCCACTTGTGGTAGTCATCCAGTTGTATTCAACAATGTAGATTTTAATTTCCAAACCTGCTAAACCGCTAGAATGATAACAGATCAGTCTCAGATGCAGAGATACATATCTGGTGATGTAAAGCTTGGCGATGTTGAGGTCGGGTGGTCCTTCTACGTATCAGGTATCTACTCTTTAGGTCATCCAAAAGGTAAATTTCTCAATTCATCTTAGATGACATAGACCTTCCCGTTGTTCATGTTTATAGTTCAGAACACTTCAAATAGCAGTAATCGGACCAAGTCAGTATGACCGAGTCCATGATGATAAGGCGATAAATCACCACACTTCTCTGGTGATATTTCCAAACCCTCTTCTCTGGTAATAAAAACTGATCACTCATCTGACAGAGTGTGACTGATATCTGCACAGGGTTTGACACCTATTCGTGATTGATCCATATATTCACGATTGATACCAGAACATCATAATGAAATCTTAGCCCCTAATACCAGAACATCATGATGAGATCTTAGCATCCCATGCCTATAATTGCAAGAACGGTCACCACTCAATTCGTCTACAGAGTGCTCTTCTTATCTTCACCTCATTAACCAATGTGCCTAGTCTACTGGTGGTTAATTCGAACATATCATTCTCCTCTAACAGTCAGGGTAATAACAATAAATCAACATTTACATGTGACACATTCAGAAATGAGAAATCATATAGATTATTGCATGAAATGATGATCAAGAGAAATAATGAGAGAACTACATTATATATTTTCATTTCTCTCAAACACAACAACCAAGATTCGATCACATGAAAGTGATATCTATCCCAGCCTGTCTCCGTGGAGTAGGGGTTAAGGACGTTGTTCGAAATCCTGTTCACTTACGCAAGAGTTAAAGTTGCACTAAATTCAGCAGCAAACTGAATCATGGCGATCATTCACGGAGGTATAAGTCAATCGCTCAGAAAGCATTTGACAGATCACTGAACGTACAAAAATGTCATCTCGTCAACAGCAGCTGTACAATGCTGGCGTTGAGTGAAACGTCCTGCAGAGTCATTCACCATCTTTCTTTCCCATATGTGCAACAATCCCATAAAAGAACATTACAATCATTCTCTAATTCTCATGGCATATTTAAGAAAGATGTGGAAACTTGAGAATCACATTTTGTGAAAACTTGAGAACCAATTTTTGTGAAAACTTGATAATCACATTTAGTGAAAACTAGAGAATCAAGCGCATTATAATTTACGACACACTCTTAAGAAAACATCCACAGCAAAAGGAAAAATGCTCATGATTTGCATTTATAGCCAAACGGCAATCACATAGAAATTAGACATCATCCATATCAGATGGAACTAAGCATGGTAGATCATTCAGTGGAACAGCATTTAAATCTGCAGAATTCCTCCCAGATATCGAGCAATCATTTTTATATCTTCTCAGTAAAGCGTTGATTTCACACTCTCACATTTTACATATAGACAAACATGTTACCAGCACCATCGTTCATTAGGCATCATTATCATTTCTAATCTATACGCGTAGCTTACCTCACATTTAGAGATAGCACATTCACTCATTCATTCTATAGCATGTCTTTTGCAGAACCTCGCTCCCATAACAACCTTTCGGAAAACCTCTCGATCATAAGCAAGATGTCCCGCGTCCGATACACCCATCTGGAGATCATCTGCCACATCTTGCACCCATCTTCTCTTTGGCCTTCCTCTTCCTCTCTTCCCAGGCATATATCCCTCCATTATTGTTCTCTCCAAATTTTCGTGACGTTTCAAATGACCAAAATATGTCAATTTTCTTTGTTTTATCGTCTTTAATAGCCAACCTTCTTCAATATTCAGCTCTTGAAGTATGGATGCATTTGTTCTTTTCTTTACCCAAGATTTTCTTAACTCGTCTATAACATTTATATTCAAAGGCACTTATGTGCTGTTCAGCTTATTTAGTAAGTGTCCAGGTCTCACGGGCGTATGTTGCAAGGGGAAAGATGCATGCTCTTAAAAATCTAATTTTTGTAGTTCTGTCCCCCTCCATAATTTATTCAGTTGTTTTAGTCTTTGAAGAGCAATTGATAGTCGTCGTTTAATTTCTTTCATTGTGTCACCGTTGTTGGTAATCAATGACCCAAAATATTTAAAATTCTCCACCACCTCAAATTTTTCCTCATTAACATATATTTCTTTCTCAATAGTGGTTTTATCTGTATTCATTATCTTTGTTTTTGCTATGTTAAGATACAAGTTGTGATTTTCACTATTCTATTGGGTTGAGACTATTAGGTTTTCTATACCATTCTGTGTTGTGGATAGCAATACTGTATCATCAGCATACCGAATCTCTGGTATGTCATGACCACTTATGTTTAGGGCATCATATAGCTCCCTGTTTATATCATCTCTTACATTTCTCATTATATTTTCGGCGTACAGGTTAAACAAATAGGGGGACAGCACACATCCCTGACGGACTCCTTGCTTGATGTCAAACCAATCTGATGTCTCGCCATCTATTCTAACTGCTGCTTGTTGGTCTAGATAGAGTTTCAACGTCCTAGAGACCTAGGGAAATGAAACTCGGGTTCAGACAGGCAACAAACTCCATTCTGATACTATCTGATATAATTTATTCACAGTAAGCTGGCGAAGAATGGGTTTCGCAGCCAGTTACACTAACTACAATATCACAGGAGTTCATAACAAAGCAATCATACACATAATCATCACAGCAAACTCTATCATCTATCTTATGATTAACAATCCTTAAATACACTTGGTTTCTATCTATCAAGTCCCCCTTAAGCTAAGCCCTGCTTCTCCTTCGGTGTCCAGTCGCTGTCTGCCCTCTAACGTGTCTCGGTCGGACACGGGCTGTAACTCTCTTCGAGCTTCTCGTGGAACAGGTCCTTGCACGCGGTAGGCGGGTTCCACCTGTGTCCACGGAGCTGTAGGCAAACTGACCTATTCTTCTCGAAGGTTCTAGATTGTTCGAGCATTCGAGTGGTTCTTTTTAGTTCCCTTATAATGGAGTTATATCCCTTCTATAAATCCCTTCTATCTTTATGTCCATACCTACCGCATGTGAGACTTTGACATAGAGCATTCTTATGAGTTGTATTACGTGTAATGGAAAGCCCATATTCCTCATGATTTCCCAAAGTTTCTGATGTTGTACACAGTCAAATACCTTTGAATAATCCACAAAACATGAGAATAGGTTTACATTAAATTATCTGCACTTCTCTATTATTAAACGCAGGTTGAGAATGTGATCTCTTGTTCCTCTTCCTTGTCTAAATCCAGCTTGAACCACGTTAATTTCCTCTTACATTTTCTTACGAAGTCTTTCCATTATGATTTCTAGTAGAATTTTACTTGCATGACTGATCAGGGCAACAGTTCTATAGTTGGTGCATAATTTCAGGTTGCCGTTTTTTAGTATTGGAATGAAGATAGTTCTCTTCCAATCTTTTAGCCATATACCATATTTCTATATCTTTTTACATAATGCGTGATAGATTTGTATGTTTTCTTCTCCCCCTGCTTTAATTAGTTCAGCTGGTATCTCATCACAGCCTGGTGATTTACCATTCTTAGTTTCTTTATTGCCCATGCAATTTCATATAATGAGGGTTCAGGTTCTGTCTCTGCTGTCATTGGCTCATGTATCTCATTCATATCCTCACTGTCCCTCAAATCATACATTCCACTGCAGTACTCCTGCCCCATTTCTAGAATTTGTCTAGATTCTGTTAAGGTCTTTCCCATTTTGTCACAGATAACATTAAATTGAGGTAGAACATTTCTTGTCAATAACTTCATTTCTTTGAACATTTCGTAATCTCTTCCAGTCTTAAGATATTACTCTATTCTGGTACAGCAATCTTGTATATATTGATTTTTGTCCTTTCTTGTGTTCTTTCTTATTTCTCGAGTTAAAGATTTATACTTCATCCTGTTATCGGATTCACCTCCTTTCTGTTTCAGTTCCCTTCGTTGTTTTATTAATTATAACGTGTCTGATGTAATCCATGGCTTAAGTTGCTTTTTCTTGGTCGGAATTAAATCTTTGGCTGCAGTTATCAAGATATTTCTAGCTTGTACTGCCAGTTCATCTGGTACCATTTCCTCTTGTACAGACATCAAGACCCCAAAACGATTCCTACCTTCTACGTTGTGTGCATCTGGTATTTTTGTAAGATCAAAAGAGAGTGGACAACGCAAATAAATTCACACACACACACACACACACACACACGCGCACGCACACACACACGCGCGCGCAAAGCACACACGACTTATCAGTCTGAGTTACATATTGAAACTGCGTTTCCCAATATATTGGGCTAGCTCAAATCTTGGCAGGCACGCTGAGATAGGTCAACCAATCACATTTCTCCATAGAGACGCGACGCTATCCTAGATACGTCATCTTTTTTTATAGTATACAAATCGGAAGGCTGTCACTTGTATCTATTAATATCGCTGATGTAATATTCTTAGTATGGTATCCCGTTTTGCACATGTTTTATTAAATATCAGATAATAATGAAAATACGGTGTGTAGCGGTGATTGAAATATCACAACCACCCAC